>KN486315.1:0-35181 GCA_000787095.1 Periophthalmodon schlosseri | reverse complement strand
AATTATAATAATTATAATAATATAATAATAATAATAATAATAATAAGTTGATTTAATTAAGGCAAGAAAAGGGATTGCAAGTTTCAAATTAAATACATAAATTTGCATATTTATTGGACTGAGTGTGGTTCGCTGAGCAAATCTGGTATCTACTAGTCTTCCCTCACCCTCACGCTCAAAGCTGAAATTGAAAAAAACTGTTTACTTGTGGTGTTCTTAAAACTCTTACAGTCCATGAGTCAAGTCATCTTAAACATAATTGAGATCTCATGAATCATCATCATATGCCACTATGTCAATATTGTCCTTTCTGTGACTTAACGTGTGGCCGTACTGTCACCAACCTCCCTAAGCCAACATGTCGGTCTCTGTTTAAAAGACAATAAACTTGAAACCTGAAATTTGTGCAGACTGACTCACAGCTCACTGAAGGTGTGGTCTGTAGTGTACAATGGACCACATGATGCAGACAAGTGAGCTCAGTAAAACCAGTCGGGTTACAGTTCGTGACTAGCTACATGCCATAATTGTAGTTATTTACTTGACAGAGGCTAAGGTGACAGAAAAGCAGTAATGGTATAAAGGAAGTTAGAAACGGCAGTGCAAAAAGTCAATAAAAAATAAAAACATGTGATTCTGTATTAATAAAACCTGATTTGTGAACCCTCCTTAAAAGGGGTGGTTGGGAAATAATGATTACATTATATCCAACTGTGTCCCTGTCAATCTGGGAACATGGTTATATTATGATTCATACTCAGACACGTGTTATGTACTTTCCTCCACCCACTGCTCCTATTGGTCTGTCTCCGTCATAAGTAAATGACAGGCTGATTTAACCAATCACAGCGTGTGTCCTCTCAAATGAAACTAGTATGGGTTGGGCTGGGTAATATGACAATGCAAAATCGAATTAAGATCTAATCCTTCTGACATTATGCCATTTTGGTGATTACCATTATCATTCTGTGCTTCTATGTAACTTTATGGTAAAACACAGACACACCCACTCGTCCTGTTGGTCAGTCTCGTCAAGCTCTGAGTGAGTAACAGGTGGGTTTAACTATAGCGTGTGAACTCTCAGGAGAAGTAGATAGTAGCTGCCACTTGAACAATTTAAAGCTATTTTCTCTATATGATTCATGCAAAAAAAAAAATCCAAATCATGATCAAGGCAAATAAACAAAAAAAAAATTTCTAACTTTGTGTCATATCACCATCACCCATTTCTTTGTATTAGACTGACACATTGTCCGTACTACAGCTCAGAGGCTTGCAGAGGGGTCACATTTTCACTTTATAACCTCTGCATTTGGCCCTTGGCTATAATCACAAAGGTGTTCCTGTGCAAATGGTTCAGTAACTTGCCAGTCTAATCATTAACTACTTAAACAAATGAAAGAAATATCCAGAATTCTCTTCTAATAAAACACAAAGGTGGAACAAAGTGGACACGTCATCTCTGACATCAACACGACCACATCAACTGTGACACACATAGAGACAAGGTGTGGTGGTGATATTTATCTAAGCTATGTAAGCTTCCCATAAGCAATACATTTATTTCCTTATAGCTTTGAAAATTGTTGGTCAGACCTGAAAGTGCTCGTGCTCCCCTAACTATGTAACAGGCTGGTGTCTAACCTAGTAAACCCGAGCAGGGGTGGGTGAAGCCCTATTCCCTTTGGCAGGCTCACAGTGCAGCCTTTCTCACAAGTGTACACAACACTTCATTAGAGCGCCGCACAAGAGCAGGCAGGGACTCACTGTGGCCAGCAGACAACTCATTATTTGGCTGTTGCATAATCAGAGCTTCATGATCATTTTAAATAACTAAACAAAATAGGTCCCTTAATATGCTGTGTAAAATAATATTATGGTGACAAATTTCTTGGGTTCTAAGCCATTTTCCAGCTAATGCATATGAAATCATGGGAGTCCAGACTGTACTGAAGTAGTTTAAACCCAAGCCCACTGAGGGATTACAGTGTGTCTGAGCACATCCAGGCAGCTCTGTAAACCAGGACACATGTTGTCAATTTGTGTCTGTGGTCTGCAGCAGCACGGCCTCAGGCCCATTGCTACGTCAATGCTGTTATTGGCCAAGGAGGAGAAATGGAGAAACATGCTGATTCGGCTTTCTGCTGTGCCATGTTTCCATTCTGCAGCCGTGCAGGTGGACCCCAGCCAGCTGGAGGTGAAACAGTGGACGGGTGGGAAGAGAGCCCCAAACCACAACAGCTCCCCCGAGCATGAGCAGCCCCAGCAAGGCCGTGTAAATCATTAGTGTCATTTTCACCCAGAGATGGGCACTGAGCATGAGGCAAAGATCATCCAGGCTCCAGTTGGTTAAAATGTGACCAAACTCTTTCCAAAAGCCAAATCTCTTTAACATAGCCAATCGGGGGTAACTGTGGTTTGAGAAAATGTGCAAGCTTTTTCATTCTGCTTCCATAATCAAAAAGAAGACTCTGAACTGTTTTACAGTAAGGCAGTTAGCAGCAGTGGTAACAGAAGGCTAAACTGTGAGTAATCGTGAATGAGTTACTCTTCATTATTGTAAGTCATACAATAAAATTGTGTTCTGATGCATCATCATCTTGTGGCAGAAAATCTCGCTCTTGTAATATACTTATATTGTGTACAAGTTTAGCCAAGACATGGACGAGGCGGGAGTGTTTTCAGACTGCGTTTATTACTACTAAATAATGACAACTACGGATTCACAATACATTACAGCTCCCACTGAACTTTTTATAGCCACAGGAAGTGCAGCAGGAGCTGAGGTCCAGACAGCCTTTAGAGGGGGATTCGTGGGATTGAAAAACACAATGAGCCAGTTCAGATACCCACCTAAACATACTTTCTGTCAAAACAACGAGGATGAGGACACCAAAACAGCAGTCACATGGTGCTCGGGATCTTTAATGTCACTGGCTGACCCTATCTGAAACATAGTCATAGGCTATAAAAACTTTTTTTTTTTTTACATTGCCACTGCTGACGCTCTCTCTTATCTGTGGTCAAGAAAGCCAGTTACATGAAGGTGTGTTTACATTTTATTCTAAATACCATGATGGGCTGACAACTTACACTTTTACAAAAGTTAACTATTAGAAACCAACCAGGCACTATACCACTTTTTAAGGTCTAGAAATGGAGTTTTCACCACCAAAAGCTTCCTATAGCCTAGCTGTCAGTGGCATCATCCCTGTCAGGAAACAGATAAGGTGAATGATGGAAACGCCAACAGAATAGCCTTTCAGTTTCACCGCAGGAGATAAAGCTATTATTGGCCCAACACAGCACCACACGCCCACCCACACAGCGACACCTGAGTGCGACAGCTCTCTGGGTTTCGACTCTTCGGGACATCACTGAATAGGCCAACACGTTTTTTTGAAGATCCCAAAGTTCTTGATTATATTGTAGCTATTATTAGACATCCTTAAATGAGCTAGAAGAAGCCACCTTTTGCGCAATATGTGGTTGACAGTCGACTTGCACATCACCACATAGGCAAATTTTTTTGGTCGAGATAACAGTAGCCTAAACAAACGTCATTCAAAGCAGCCTCCGTTTGTTGCATCGACAGCAATAAATTGACTCACAAAAAAACTACAATAGTGTGGACTTGTTTAGTTATATAAGCTTACTCATGTTTTAGGCAACTCTTTTTTTTGCGTAGCGACAAAAAAGGCTTACCTTTCTAAAGTAGTTGCGCTCCCCTCCTCCGTCTTTAACGCCGTTCGGTAAAAGGGTGTCTGTCATGATTTATGCAGACTTTTATTTCTACTGGTCTTGACGAACAAAAACGCTAATAAAACTTTGTAAATTCCGCTGTCTGAGTGGTGCAACAGGTGACCGTCTCCTCTTCCTTCGTCAGCAGTGACTGGTTGCATCGTAGCTGCCTGGAGACTTTTCCTGCCCTGCGCGCAAGCCCCACCCCCAGAGCGCACGGTGGAGAGGTTGGAGTAGAGACGCACAGTGAAAAATGGCCACTGAGAGCGCTGGTAAGATGCGACAGGGTATTGACCCAGTTTGATGGGCATTAAGTTTTTATTTTTCTGGAAAATATACGGAGAACACCCCCAGAATACCATAAACAGTGGTGGGTAATGAACAAAAGTATAAGAGAGATAGTTAATCTCATCCATGGATTTCAGAATGATAAAAAATGAGGACTGTTTCCATAGCAATTAACAATTCAAAACAAACTTTTATACATTTTGAATGGTTAAAAGTCCTAAAATGTCACATATGACAGGAACCTGAAACCCATGAATAAAGTAAAGCTACTTCATAACACTATGGTCATTTTGGAGGTCGTCTAATTTATTAAAGATAGAGATATTTTTTGCTCATAAATTGTCATCTAGCCTAACTAAATAATAAGATATCCATCATAACTTTTAAAATTGTACTCAAGCAAAGTTATGTAAAATAAATAAATGGCCTTAAAACCATCCACCAGCCTGAAATCATCTTGTCAATGTACCTGCCGTGCACTAGCCTCCACATCACACAACAGAAGCGAAAGGGCGATCACAATTCACGATTACGTAACTTATTTTTTACTTTTATGGAGCCATAGATAACCGAAAACACTCCCCTACCTTGAATGTGTATTGCCTGCCTTGGTCTCTGACTGCGTGTAGCCTAATAAATGCATTAGGCTACCTACCTAATCATACCTATGTGCAAAGTGACATCACCTTCGTACGTGCTTGGGCTCACACATGGCTTAGACCTGTACCCATGGATCCGAATGATTAGGTTAGGACCGTTGCCATAGCGATTATCAGTTTAAAACAAAATATAATTTCAATGTGGAAAAGTGCTCAAAATATTGCATAGGCCTATATAACAGCAAGCTGAAAACCATGAATAGGCCTACTGCATTGCCTAACAATGGGGTTAAGAATGGTGAAAAAGTAGAACCGTTGCCATAGCAATTAACGATTGAAAACTAAATCTGATATCTTTTGAATGGGGAAAAACGTCCTCAAAATATTGCATATAACATGAAGCTGATACCATAGGCCTGTGGCTTAATCATCTTGTGGCAAGTAGTAAATTAGTTGTTTAATAAAAGGGAATAGACCACATAAAGATTACTTTGAGTCCTATTTGCATAATATTGGCCAGTTAATGCAGCCAAATCCAAATGAATCCAAATGTCAACATAATGACGGTCCTCTTGGTCGACAGGGAGGATGTAGCCTACTCCCTGTTTCACTGTGTTTCACACGTTGTCTCCGTATCAGTGTTACAGGGGGAGGTGTCTGTGTAGATCTGGTTTGGTCAGTTGAATTCCAATGTAAAGGAGGCGAACATCAGTCTTTGCCAAAGCTTTCTTGATATTGATATTGATATTGATATTGATATTGATATGGAATAGTAGGCTATAGTTTATTTGCGGGGGCAATGATCTATGAATAGCTTAGTTATGAAGAAGGTGATATGAAATAGACATGTATACTACAAATTATAGCCTAATAAATGACTAACCATGGAGCTGCGCCATGATACTTTAGCCACCAGATGGGGCTATTATCTCAGTGTTGGCTATTGAACGCAACAAGCACTTGAAAAAAGAAAAGAGATAAATAGAAAACCAACATATAAAAAGGAAAGGAAAAACAAAGACATATGTAAAAAAAAATAAAATAAATTAAATTAAATTAAAAAATAAAATGTTTCATTTTTATTGCAGACTACTTTAGGCAACACACACTGAAGCTGAAATGTAAAGCATGCAATTGTACATTTATTTTGCTGTACTGGTTTGCAGACCTGTCTTCACTTGAAATCCTTTGTTTATTTTGTTGCTTTACAAACAGGTTCAGTTTAATTGTGCCTTTGTAGTCCTATAGTCCTTGTAGTGGCCCTTACTAAAATAAAATCTATTTGTTTAATTAATTTATAATTATTAATTTATTTATTTATAACCACTAACTGCATTACTTCAGTTATTATTAAAAATATCCATCCAAAAGTCCAACCAAGCTCCCGTTCTTATTCTTGCCGCATGAGACAGGTTGAACTCTGAACTGCCTAAGCTGCTTAGAGAAAGCTCTGATGTTTTGCACACATGAAAGCCAAAGTACATGTTTTGCTTATCAAAATTTTGCAGCATATATATGAATTAAACTGAAAATATAGATCTGACCCTTTAGCAACTCATATGAGATATTGTGTGACATATTTTGAAAATTGTTGTGTTATTAGTGAAAATCCAGTGGTGGCTGTGGGATTTGCCTAACAGCTGGAAGGTATATGGTCTGATTAACTGGCCATTTATTGTTCTGTGTTGGCTTTTTTAATGTTTTCTGTGTCACCTGCCTAGGGTCAAAAAACTTAAAAAAATTAATTAAATTAATAAATAATATTCCATTAAATCTTTGCATGACAATTACAAGACACATCATCCTATTTGGCAGCTAGTCGTATTACATGTGTCAGCAATGTTATCAACTGTAAATAAAATGTTTTTGTTTTTTGTTTTTTTTTCTGTTGCAACCCCAACCGAATATATTAAAATAGATTTAAGATGTTTAAGCTGACTATTGTACAAACAATTTTGAGTTCCTCAGATGCAGGGCAGTGAGCTGTTTTGTTTTGTTTTTTTCTTTTGCCCTTTCCGCTCATTTCTCAAAGCCGATTGTTGGAGAGCGAAAGGCAATGAACCCCGGGCACAGGCGCTGAAGCCCTTAGTCTTGCAGGAAGTGGAGTGGGGTTGCTATGCAGCTTTGCACCCAAGATACAAGAACTCAGAGTTTGCCTGTTAACAAATGATGCTGCAGTGGAGGCAGGAGGCACAGCACCGCAGAGGGCACTCCTAAGGGCACTTCAGAGGCTTCAAGTGATCAAGGGCCAGCCTGTGTCTTCATTTGTCCTTTCTGCCATGTGTCTTTTCCTCCATCAACATCGTTCACCAGCACTAATTTATCTCCAAAGTTAAGAAAAAAGTGGTTTGTCATTCACTTAGGTAACTTCAGTGTGCTACTTAAGGCATCTGTTTTGTTGTATTCTATATTACATTTAAACATAAACTCAATTGCCCAAAGGTGACAACATTTATCATAGCTTTAACGTGAACAACCATACTACCACTACAAATAATAAAATGAACACTCTTCTCCATTTATCTTGGCATGGCGCTGGCACAAAAACTGGTTTGGGGTCACATGAACTTGACAATAGCCCAATTTCTTAAAATTCACATGACGTCAAAGAACCACATGGAGCTGGCTGTCCTCAAGTTGAACCCTGGTTAAGCAATATTTACAAATCCAGAAAATCTAGAGTAATCAAATAAAACAATAATTTGAGTACTGTGTGTGTTTACGTGTACAGCACATTCAATCTTTTGCATTTTATTTAAAATTTACATTAGTTTGCCTATTTGCTGTATTTCCTGTGTTAACACATATTTGGAGGCATGTATCTATCTCCAGGGAGACAAACAGGTGAGGCCACTAGGTCAGGTTACCGTGCAGAGAGGCAAGTCTGCTCCCTGTACGAAAGTTTGTTTTTGTTTTTTTCAAGCAGGTGGTACACACTCCAACAGAAAAGTTATATTACACATTCAAAAGAAAAAGGAGGCGCCTAGTTAAAGTCATGAAAAATGAAAAAAAATTGAAAATAAATACTTATTGTATAATGTATTTTACCTTTACAGTTCTGTGTTTTTGAGTGGATGATTTATTTCAAGGTGGTGCAGTTTTAGTTTTAATTTCTTTGCCACAACTAACTGTTCAGGGCCTACCCATCTTCCCCTTTCTCCTTCTTCCTCTGCAGATGTTGTTTGTTTCAGTGATCCTTCCTCTGTGCCCGTACACAGCACTTTGACGGTGTCCTCTCCATCTCCTCCTCTGGCCTTCTCACCAAGGCCAGTGTTTTAGTCAACCTTCCTGATGCCAGCAAAGCATCTCCTCTCTTTGTCTTGGTCTTGCTTTGGAGAGGGGGGCCAGCTTCCAAGGTAATTGTGCATTCATAGCATTTGGTTGGCACACAAATTAACTCCTTAAACTGTAGGGCTACATAAAGAGGAACTAGACTAGATCAGACTTAGACAAGATAGCAGACTGGCTAGCCCCTAGAGAAAGGTGGTATTTTTTACATTAGTAACCACGCTTTGTGGCTGTCCCCAGTAACAATTATAAACATACTGTTTATTCTTCACACTGCTCTATCAAAGTTATGAACACTAAGCCTTGATCAATAGCGCAATATATCACGCATATAACAAGCTTTGGTGGATGAAGTTCTCAATTTTGTTACTCAAGTAAAAGTACAGATACAGAGGTAAAACGTTACTCAAGTAAAATAAATAAAGAAATAAATATCTACTATTATTTAAGTGTTTGTTTGTTAAAGTGTTAAATGTAGTTACAATTATACATACTTTGGTCAACAGTTGCAATACAAATCAATTTCTTAATTTTTCTTATGAATTTTGTGTATTTATTTTTGTTTGCTCAAAGCCGAAGCTTGAACTTGAAAACTTTAGTCAGGATGTTACCATGAACATGGTAAAAAAATAACCCCTCAAATCATATGAAAAGTACTTTACTTTTCAGTCCAGTTAAAAAATGTAGTAGAGTAGAAAGTACAGATACCTGCTCTCAAATGTAGTTAAGTAAAAGTAAAAAGTATAGTACAGATACCTAACAATTCTAATTAAGTACGGTACTTTACTACTTGTACTTTGTTACCTTCCACTACTGATAACTAGACACGGATTTATACCAGAGGCAAGAAATCTATAGGTCAAATAAGCAGGATTAAATAGAAACAGGAAATGGGTGTGTCAAATCTAACTACACTCCTCACTGTGGTTACCTGCAGAGGACGGGGAGGCTGATCCATAGCAGTGTTTTGTCTTCCAAAAAAAAAAGTTTCCCTTTGAAAAAACTAGGAAGTCACCCTTGAAAACAGCACCAAAAACAATAAATCATTGTGGAGATCAGTGTGTTCTGTTGGCACATAGGCCATGTGCCACTTGACTAATTGGTATGGGGCTGAAGTTAAGAGCTCTTTATGAGAGGGAGATTCCTGACCAAAGGCTACACACACTGTTTATATGCAGAGCTTACTTCAGTATATGTGGTGCCCAGTCAGATTCGATTTTCAAGAACACCTTTGGCCAACTTGGGAAATACCTTTAAGAAAAGTATGAATGCGATTACACTAGTTAATCCACTCACAATGGGAAAGATAACCAAAAACAGCCCAATAGTTCATAATTATAACCTATAGAAAAGCCTTTCAAAAGAATGGGAGGTAATGGGAGTGCAGAAACGTGCGGACGGGCAAGACATGGTGCACTTTCTGCCGCTCCTTCCCCAGTCTTTTCGGCGCGTTACTTTTCCCCTCTGCCACTGCGCTTGGCTTCTCCCTCTCTTTCCAAGTCTAAATTGGCCACTCCTTTCGTCGGTATAGTCAGCGCCTGCAGTAAGCGGTCTACAGACTAGCTGTGACACATAGTCAGACGAACTGTTTGTTAATCTACGTATATGGTGAGGCTTAATGAATGAATGAACGAGCGCGCCTTATTATTAGCTCGATATTATTACAAAGATGAAGCACACATCATTGTCGAGTGCACAGGTTTTACACATAGCACGTGTGCTGCCTGCGCACGTTTTGTTCGCATGGCACATGTTTACATAGCTTGTTATGTGAACACCACCATAGGAGACCTTAGCATCTCCTCAGCCTCCTCTAGGAAAAAAATGTCTGGCGCCGCAGCTGCTTTTGAATGGGAAAGAATTCCTTTCGAGCAATTATTTGAAAGTTTTAGGCTAGTCTACCTGACGGCAGGTAGGATGTACTGCGATGCGGTTTGCGCACGCGCATACGCGTCGTCAATGAGTAGGGTGTTATAAGGGCTGGGTGGAGAGCGGAGGCTGGTTCAGTGTACAGTATCAGGACCGAACCGCAGCGGCAGCCTGGAATCTGTGAGTAAGCGGGGCAGATGGAAGACAAAGAGAAAAGAAAGAAGGATCCAGACGCCTCTAAAGGCGACAGGGTAACTTTGAAGAAAGAAATCGGACTTCTGAGCGCATGTGCCATAATAATTGGTGAGTATGACACTTTTCTCCTCACTTTATAGAACTCTCATAAAACATACCGTCGTTTGAGGGAGATTCTGGTAACCAAAGTTTACGAAAATTACATTTGACAGAATAATAATGGTGGAATAGGCTGTGTTGTTGTTGGCTTCTAGAAGTTACAGATAGAGTATCTAATGTAACAGCATACAATGGGATTGGAAATAGTTGAGCGCCAGGTTTCCTAACTGAGGACCGAGTTGGATAACTACAGTCTGAGGATTAAAACCGGTTTATAACGATTAGTCATTTTCCTTGTACGGACAATAGGCTACTTCTTAGAGATGCAATTCAAGGTCCATTCACAGAAAGAAACAGATCCCTTTTACTGTGAGAGGAAACAGTTGCATCAGTCTATAATAGAGTGTGTGCATGTGAAGATGCCGACGTGGCTGAATTAAATCATAGCCTTTTGAAGTTCTCACAAGAGTCACGACAAAGCATCGCATGCGCGCGGTTTGTCAGCAGCCACGAAGAGCTCTTCATGGACAGGACCAGAAATTGATTTGATTATTTCTGGACATCCTAGTAACACTACTCTCCCCTTGTGAGCACGAGCACTTACATACGGGAATCACGCCATGCAATCATGAAGGGACTACCAGGAAGTATATTTTTTTGTGCGCTGTGGTTTCCTGTGCCCAGTATCAGAGAAGAAGCCTTAATGGTTCAAAGAGTGACTTTATTCTCACTGCTCATTCAACCAAAGATTCAACCAAGTACAGAAGTGATGCAGAGATAAGGGCTTTTCTCATTTCACTATATAGGCCTACCAATAGCCTACACCACATAACCACAATAGGATTCTGAACACTAGACCAATGAATTACCTTGTCTTATTGTGTTTATAGTATATGCTTTTCATTGTAAAATAAACAAAACCGTGATAACCATAGACAGCTAGTCTTGCATACAACACTGTCTGTAAAGTATTTGTGGTTTATACAAAACTGTCACAGCTGGCTTAACTGAAATGTTCTTAAGCTGAAGCATGCCTTTAGGTGGCCAACTTACAACTTGACAGCAACGAGACTGCATTTTTAAGGAGGTTTTGACCCCAGAAACCAGATCAGTATAATAAAGACAAAACATGGAGAGCAAAGAGAGTTGGTTTAAACATAGCACTGCTTTGATTGGCACATAACTTGCAAACGTATTTGTAGGCTAGTTGTTTGTAGTATAGGGCTAACAGTGGCCTTGTGGCAATAATTGCTATAAACAAGTTGTTTTGTACCCCTTTTTGACCTCCTTGGTTCCACATGAAGAGAACAACCCTCCTATGACCTGAACATCCAGGTCAAGTAGTCGAGTTGTCTGTATATAGGCCTACAGTTTAGCTTTTTCATCATATAAAATGCATGGGTTTATTTAAGGCTAAACAATATCCACCTACACATGTATTGAGAGCAGGGATGTTATTACAAAACCTTGTAAGTTGCAGTTAATTTGAGTCATACAGCTCTCCTGCCTCTACCACGCAAGCTGCTGCCTACAGTTCACCAATTCTGTTTTGTAGATGACTGAAGTATGTTGAAAATTGTCATCTCTACCTGAAAATTAAGAGTTTAGAGTGGGTTTTGAAATGTGAGATGTTATGTGTGACTTTCAGGCTTAACAACCCCTAGGCGACAATTAGCTGTGCAAAAATTTGAAATATAGATAGAGCATAAATAGAACAGTGGTTCTCAAACTCTCCGCACCAAGTACCACCTAATTTAAAATTTGGCTTTCCAAGTACCACCAGATCTAAATTAAGGCTAAACTTGGTCTGAAATTACAATACCAAATCTAAAATTACACTAAACAATGGATATGGTAGTTCTAAATGATGTTTAACCCAAAGGAGGACAACAACATTAATACATTTGTCCTCCTTTGGGTTAAACATCATTTAGAACTACCATAGGAGGACAACAACATTAATACATTTGTCTCTATAAAACAAATATTCAAACTGCAGTGGGCCTGCCTGCCACCAGAGGCAGTCTACAGTTTGAGTAAAACTGATGTAGAGTATAAAGAAGAACCACAATAACGTGACATGAATGGCATGCTGGCGCCACCAAAAAGGATTTGAGAAGACACCAAAGTTTATTTCTGTAATAGAGATTTTTCCAATTTATTTCCTTGCCTGAATGAAGCTTGTAGCCTGTAATGCCAACCTCCATGACATAACAATTACAACAGAAGCATTATGTAAGCCCTCTGCATCCCTACACAGCCTCCACAATCAGAAGTGACAGAGATAAATGCGCCAAGTGGACCGCCCACTTTCCAGAGCATCATTAGAGAGCACTCCAAGCTGTGCTAACTGTGTGAAGTCTGTGCCTCACAGCCTGAAAGAGCCAAGCAAAATCGTTATGCTGACTCTGTGTATCACTTATTCCAAATAAAAACATGGGACAGTGCAAAGTATAATGTGTTTGGACAGCTGCGGTTTGCCTCTTAGGGGGTTTGTTGTTGGTTTTGCTCATAGGGTGAAGACATATCATGCTAGCTGTTAGAGAGAGATTCTGTTGAGGGTGGCCAGGCTGGGTGAGACGGCATGGTGCCACTGTTTTGTCCTATAGCTAAATAACATCATTCTACAAATTATTATGTACAATAGCAAATGTCAAGGAAGGGATGTAACAGGTTTGGCATTTTGTGATGTTGCAAATCAAAACGTTCGTATTACAACAAACTTTTAATTTCTGGGTTTCAGATGAGATCACAAATTACATTGCTTGGTTGGTCATGAACAAGCTCATGTTAAATACATACTGTCATGTGACTAAGGCTACACCTAAAAAAAACCCCAAAAACACCCAACAGGTGCTTTCTTTGTATTCCAAAACAATAGTATTAAGGTGACAGCTGCTATGTGGGTGACATCATTTACTGAAAATTACACTCAAGAGATTTAAAAAGCTAGAATCCTAACAAGTCCACTGGGGTTTGTCATGGAAATTACCTGTAATATAATACTAAAACATACAAGAAGACTGTCTATGTTGGTGTATTATGTTTGCACCGGTAAACTAACGGTCCCTCTACTGACAGACAGACTTTCTGCTGCAGTGGGCTTACAGCAATGGGGTAAGAACACTTAAATACTGTCTGAGGTCTGAGCCCTTCCCTAAGTACAATTTGCATTTAGGTTAGTCTGGCTGTCCATTTTTTGGCCTTCTTAGCTCAGAGAGGTAACACCTTGTCATTAGCAGTTGAGTACATATAAGGATAATGAAACAATAGAGATGTAAACAAAAAACACAAAGGTACCTATACCTACCTGTTAGACTAAAGGATTAGACAGAGAATAGTGTGGCTTTTAATACTTCTTAAGAGTGTATCATGGAGAACTGAAAAACAACACACAATACTAACATTGGTTGGGACTGTGGTGTATGTCAAGCATTTCATGTCTTTATCTTTTTCCAGTATTTATTATTGGCCAGTAATTAGCACATCGGAACTTCAGATACGAAGCAAAACATTAAAAGCTAATCAACTATAAGAGTACAATTATTGTACAATTATTAACTATGTAAAATAATTGAAGGTCATGGCATATAGAATAAACAACATGTACTGTAAAGGGTATTGGGGGATTAGAGTCAGTTTTCAGGGTTGATTGTACCGCAGATAGCAAAACCAAGATGAAAAAATATATTTTTTAAAATGATAAAAAAAAATGGTGTTTAGGTCTATGATCCACTATTCCCGTACCAAAAAGCTGCAATTAATTTTACCTACCACATCTCAATTAAACATTGGCACATATAATTATATAGTTATACATTTCAGATACATTGTCACCTGAAACCCAGCAATAGTAATAGAATTTAACAAATAGCTTTTTTGACTGAAATGAGGGTCACTATTAGGGCTGCGAGATTAATCGCAATCAAATTGAAATCACGATTTTAATGGACATAGAAAAATTGCTTGAAGTAAAACAATTTCCTCCACAAACAACAAAATAGCCTTATCTTCATAAATCTGCATAAAACTTCTAACCCTGTAGTTTAAATCTGTACAAACAGAAATGAGGTGGGTTAAGTGTTTGGCCTAAAGACACAATGACAACATTCATCTGTGGGAGCTGGAATCGCACTGCCAACCTGTGAATCAGGTGATCTGACTACTCTAATAACGTTTATGTTGAGAGCGGGATTCGAACCACCAACCTTCGGATCAGTGGACAAACACTTAAAACACTTTCAATTGTGAACACAATCTTATTATTAAAACACAAATTGCGTGTAATCACAGTTGCAATGCTTGTCAGAAAAATCACAATTAGATATTTTTCCCAAATCGTTCCATCTTAGTCACTACATTATAATGCTCAGAATAGTTGATGTGCGTTGCCACATTGGAGTTTCTCATAGCTTATACATTGAATGAAATCTTAATGTATTTTTAGCAGGATTTTCAAATGTGTCTGTCTCTCTAGGAAACATCATCGGATCAGGAATCTTCATCTCACCCAAAGGAGTATTGGAGCATGCAGGCTCTGTGGGACTGTCTCTCATTGTGTGGGTGCTGGGGGGTGGCATCTGCGCCCTTGGATCCATGTGCTACGCTGAGCTGGGTGTCACCATCCCCAAGTCTGGAGGGGACTACTCCTACGTGACAGAGATTTTTGGGGGGCTAGTGGGGTAAGTATCACCACAGAAGCTGTCGTACATTGTGTCTGGAGCAATACTGCTGCTGTAGGGGTCTTATGACATTGTCGTGGTCACGTGATCTGTCATCTGAGCCCAGCGCTGAGAGACTGAGAATGTCAACAGTGTTCTGGTCTGTGCAAGTGGAGCACCTGCGCGGACCAAAGTGTCTCGGATAAAAATACAAAGGAGCCTTTTCTTGTTTGTTATAATTGAATAATAATGTAACTAGGGCAACACTATGGCACTTGGATCTTTTTCATTGTGTGACTGGTTGCCACAACAACCAGCAAAATGATGTCAAAGTTTGAACCCTCTGGTTGGGAGGAAAACAATCAAATCACCTGTGTGTTCTACCTTCACCATTTTTACCTTAAAAATGTAAAAGTAAATGATTCTTCAAAGACATGTGTGATACAATCTACTACATTTTAACATTTAGAAAATATTTGAAACAAGCATTTGAGTTCTTCTTAACAACACATCAATCTGTAAAAGCTAAAATGGGATTGTCTAGCATTGTGCTAAGTGCTGTTGACGCGATCCATTCAACTAGTGATTTACAGACCTACACAACAGACATGCAGAAAAGCACCACACGTCATGTCAATATCACACAAGTGGTGATATTGACATAGTCATGGCAACATGAAAAGCAGCTTTAACATTACGGTAATTAAGCCTATAGGGCATGTGCTTAGTCAGGACATATGAAGAGTTTTTGTTATTCAGTTATATTTATTTATGTCATGAACTTTACTCTTTATCAAACAATATCGTTAGGGTTACCCATAAGTCAAACTAAATCCACAGTTTTACTTAGTTTATTTTAAAAGAGTCCAACTTATTTCCAAGTAGTATGCATACATTAATCATTATTCAATAGCTTTCAGCCATGTAGAACTGAGCCAGTATTGACCTAGTTAACTTCTTCCATCCACTGAATATTTTTAGGTGATTGTGACACATCGGCCCTGTGGTTGTTTCTGTCTTGTTGTTCGGTAGCTTCCTGTTGTTATGGAGCGCGGTCCTGATCATGTACCCCACCACACTGGCTGTCATCGCACTCACCTTCTCCAATTACGTCCTACAGCCCGCCTTCCAGAACTGCCTCCCTCCGTTCATCGCCACACGGTTGCTGGCCACCATCTGCATATGTGAGTCATATGTGCGATTACCGTTCAGTATAAATAACTCTAGATGTATCACAGTCATATCTCTGTTCTCATACCGTAACTGCATTTTTTTTACAATATATAATTCCACTCTCCAGACACTGCTGCAACTATAGGTGTGATTGGCTCTGTTCTCACCCAATCAGAAAGATTCTTACATCAAAAAACATAAACTGTATTTTACTGAAAACCTTGAAAAATGGGTAATTGTGCTATAAGGCTTAACGATGTTTGTCTTGATGTATCACATAAATGACAAAGTATGAATTTACTATAGCCCCCAAGCTTGGCTTCAACATCAGGTGGGAAATGTATCATCATCTCTATGATATATATTGAAATAATAAAATGACAATATCAGATCAGACCTATACTATAATTAAGAATTATTGTACATTATATTAAGCAACATGGCCTTTCAAAAATGTCCTAGGTGTTACTTCAACCTCAACCAAGATATTTACATGCACAATTTAGATTCCAAAAGTTTGATTGATTTTTGTCGTAATTGCTCACCCTTATAGTGTTCATCAAAGAAAGTGGGTCATATATTTTTGGAAGGTTTTCAACATTCCCCAAACTCTGCATCAACTTCCCCCATACATAGTCAAATTAGTGCCCACTCATATTCAAAGCAGAGTCTTTCCACTGTTTACTTTGATGTATTTTTGAACGGGTTGGTAAAGTTGGATAACGTCACACCTCTTTATTATTAAAATATGATGTAAAAAGGTATTTGATTAGCCTTGTGCACTGTGTAACTTTTGTGGTGCTTGTCTCCATGGAGATGTTATTGCTTTGCCTGGGATGTTCCACAGTATGGTACTAAACACATCTGTCTTGCAATTTTTAAATTACAGGTGTTTTTATTGCTCAGAGATGCCTTGAAAAGTGTTAGCGGAGTAGCTAGTCCGGAGTCATCACTTGTCTCTGTGAGATAAAGATCTGATAACTTGAATGCAAAGCAATAACATCTCAATGTACCCTCCACCAGAAAAGTTACATAGTGCACCTTTAAATAGCCAGTTGCATACATACGTGGAGTGTGCATGTTTCAGATAGAGTGCAACCAGTTTGTTCTTGTCTGAACTGGATACAGAGGCGAGGGTATGGCCAGGGGTGTGTGCCTCATTAGCATGTGCCTTAGCACATCATCTGACTATTTTTGGCGCGAAGTGTGGCTGTTTGTATACAATGCCACATGTTTGGTCCAGTATGCATGTTATAAGAACAAATATTATGCCATGTGATTTCACTTCTTTGCTGCTCTTTTCTGAATTGGTGTGCTCCTGGTTTTTCTGTTTTCTAACAGCACATGTGAAGGCATAGTTTGTTCAACACTGTCTTGAGGTTGCATCATTCTCACTGACTAAAGGAGGCTGTCTGTTTTGCCCAGAGCTGGTTTGCTTGTAGAAACGAGCTGAACTACTATGACATGTTGACAACCAGACAGAAATAGTAAGAGATATACAGTTATAGTTGTGGTTTAAGTTATAGTAACTACAATACAATACAACTGTGGTAAAACCTGCATATGATTCTTTATGAATTCACTGCTATATATGACTACCACAGCTTTTGAAGTTGTCTTAGTCTGCATGCCAAGCTCATTCCTTGTGTGTGCAGTGTCCACCTGGTGTTCATGTTAGACTGTGCCCAAACATACGCCTAAGTATGAGGCAGCAAACCAGTCCGCTCCAGTTGAGGGCCGGCCATCTTCCAGGAATAGGAGAAGTAGCCTGGGCCAGCCCATAGCAGCAAAGTCATGCAGCAATAGAGACATGCTAGAATATAGTCAGCAGTTGGCAGTCCCACCTGATGTTTTCAAATGTCAGTATCTGTCACACTATATGAAAGATTGTGCAATGCATGAGTTTCTAGATCACATTATAGGCAAGGGACGATATTGAAATTTTGTGTGATAATTATCATGGCCAAAATACAAAAAGATTCTGGTGGTATAAAGGCAGTTAACATCTTTGTTAGAGATTATACAGAATATACCAAAAATTATTGTCTGCAATTATAGGTGTTTTATTTCTTAAAAATACATAGAGAGAGACGTGTACGTTGGCCTGGTGGCGTCACCTGCTTGTCTTCATGGAGATGACATACTGTGGAACTATCAAGACGTAGCATTAACATCGCTAGAAAAGGGTATTAGGGTTGGGCAATGTGCCAAAATTATATCACAGTTTTCTTAGAGCCAGATCATGATTTCTTAATATCTATAGTATTTAAGAGGGAATTAAAGCTTTCTGCTCTTTCTGAAAGTTTACTCTTCATTGTTAAATCCACCTGTCTTTCACTTATGAGCATGATGGAGGCGGACCAATAGGAGGTGTGGGTGGTGGAAAGTGTCTGTATTTGACCATAGAGCTCCATTAAACAGAAAAGCAGGGAATGACAATTTGGTGAGTTGACCAAAATAGCATATTGTCACAGGGACGAGATCACAATTAAATTTGTATTGCCATATCGCCCATGCTACCTTGTATAATTATTTTTGCGGTACCAAAAAACACATATCCAACTCATTTCCAGGACAGAGGAAGGGCAGTTTTATCCACAGCCGATGCTTGTGGTTCATTAGGTAGAATGGCGGCTCTAAGATCGACTTTCCGTTTATTCATTCAGCAAATACTACATTCTGTCAAGCAAATGGACTTCTTCATTGTGAAACATGTGACCCGGCATGTAGTCGAGGGAATTCCTGCATGCTTATTTGTGCATTCTTTTCCTCTTACACTGTGGGTTAAAATGGGAGAGATTGTGGACCCATAGAGGAGGCAGATGTGTACAAGCTGCAGTCTCAGATTGAATAGTAACTCTGTTCTTAAAGTGGTCAGATGGTTTCGATTTGATGTCCCTCCTAAACTGCAGCCATTCTGTACATGCATTATTAAATCCAGCACGCAACATATTTGGAGTGAAATTGATAGCTTTGTTCTGCCAAATGTATGCTTATAATGGCCCATCCAAAAAAACAATGTGTAGGCAATTAGTGGCATATAGCCTACAGGGGCCAAAGAAGTAGCTGTAATGGCCTACAGTAGCAACTTGAGAAGCTTATAAAGCGCAATAAAAAAAATCTAAAACATTAATAATATTAATAAAAACAGACAGCAAATGTTTATGCAGGGCTGCAGTAAACAGAAAAGTAATAACATTAGCAATTTCTCCAGATCGTCACCGGGTCAAATTGTCCACCCCTAAGGGATTTAAAGGGGTACAGTATACTTGTATGTACAGTATACTTTTATGTTATGACAGTGTTCCCTCCTCATTATTTTTTTCATCCTTGTTGTGTCATATCTGTATGTTAATGCTACTGACCCCTGCTCCGAACCAAATTTCTACACGAGGAAACGAAAATAAACAAACCCTGAAAACCTGAAACCTGATCATTATCTCTCTCAAATTTGTATTTCTCATTCATACATGTTTGAGTAATCCTGCATTCAGCACTTAAAAAAAAAAAAAAAATTCACCTTCGCTCCATCTCCACCCACTATTCTGTTACTTGCGAAAATCTGATACCAGGTCTTACATGTAGGGTTCAAAAATTCCCTTAGCCATTACACAACAATAAAAACAAGTACATTAAAATCAACTGAAGGGCATATAAGTTCTGCGATTTTAAACAGGAAGTCAAGGTAAAGGGTAAAATGATGATCTATGTATGTTATAGTTTAATAGTAAATACCCCTAAAAAGCACAATATGCCTTCTTTAATTCAAAGGCATGCTGCAATAAGACTATACTATACTGATGTATGTGTGAGCAAAAAAAAACCAAAAAAAAAAAGCACTTCTGACTGACCTTCAGGTGAGCCTGGCTCTGTGTCATTGTCAATTTAGCCGTGTTTGTTTTAGATTGTAGTGGGTGTTACGACCCAGCTCGTGTGGGGACAGGGAAGTAACAAAAGAAACCAAGATGGAAAATAGTAAAGTAAGACTGGCTGCAGGTGGGCCCCAGGATTGGCCAGGCTGGGAAACCATCCTCCAATCATCCGCAAGGGCTCACACAGCCAGGATTTCATGGGGGAAAGGGGGCAGATTCAGGGACAAACACAAAACATAATAGACACATATGAACAAAGAAAAGAACTTAAGGCCTAGGGCCATAACAGTGGGGTTGTTATTTATTTGGTAAAGCTTTTAAAGTGAAAGAAGATCTAAAATGAACCCCGCCTGCGCTAGTGGTAGACTTCAGTAAATAAGTTAAGAGGGACTAAGTATAACTTACTCAAGACAAATAGGATTGGTCCCTAAACCAATAAATAGTAAACATTGTATACACGATAATAAAGATAGTGTACTGAGTATATTATCGCTTTAGAGGGAAATAAGTGGCAATTAGAGGTGTGGCTGATGTTAAAAGCCTAAAATATACTACACTGCAGTTTGGCTCCTGACTCTATGAAGAGGAAAAGGCATTAGTTAGTATTCAAGTGCTCGTGCTTTGCTCAGTGGCACACAGATTTACCTGAGCTGTCATGCATAAAGTCCGCTGGCACCTCCTTCCTGTCAGACGTATACAGGCCAGAGCAGGGGGAGAGCTGCTGTTCTAGAGCAGAGGAAATGTGCTGCAGTGTAATTGACTATAAAACTTAAAAGCATTAAAGGGGAGAGGAAGCTTTGCCCAGTGTCACCAAAACGTAGTGCCAACTATTCTCGTGTGTGTGTGTGTGCGTGCGCGTGTGTGTGTGTTTCTGTGCTTCTGTGCGTGCGCGTGTGTGTGTGTGTGAGGGCTGTGTGGCCCGAGCCAGCGGAAACAGTTTGTCCAACTTGTGTGGTGGGAGGGACGCCTGCCTCGGTGATGGATGACACAGTACTTAAAAGCCTGGACCAACACACAAATACACACACACACACACACACACACACACACACACACCTTATCATGAACCTATGCTTTACTTTTAGATTTCATGAAACACAATTATGATTGAATTTAATTGCTTATTTGATGAAAGGCAACAATGATGTTGCATGTTTGGATTTTTGGAAAATATGACTTTCACCTTCAATTCACAATATTTAGTAGTTTTGTTCTGAGACCTAATACAAGTATACTTTATATACATTGTAGTGTAAGGGAAAACACAATAAACTAAATAAAAGTGCTGTTCTTAGCTGTATACTGTATGTATTGTCCACATACACATATCATGTTCTTTCGCACAATTATAACTACTTTTTGTACAATTTTGCCATTTAAGCTTAGCTAAGGTAGAAGAACATTTTAAGAAGTCAGATTTGTTTTGTGGTGTAGTTTGTAACTATTGATCTTCTTGTGCAGTACATTTATTCACTTGTTACCATGTAAAATATTGTCATGTGGATCACATATATTAATGATGACAATACAAGTTAACATTTAGTTTTACCAGTGCAACTAATGCACAATATGCATGCTACAAGTGTACTTAGTGCTCCTGCCTCTTACAGATGAATGTATGGGTTCATTTCCATATACCGTAGTTTCCTACAGTTGTTGGAATCTGTATGGGTGTGATTCAAAGTAATCAATATGTGATTAAAAGTTCACAGTTGCCTTTCTGTCCTTGGTGTATAGTTAATATGTTTCTCTGTTGCAGTATTTCTGACCTGGGTGAACTGCTCCAGTGTGAGATGGGCCACCAGAATCCAGGATGTGTTCACAGTGGGAAAACTACTGGCTCTGGCCCTCATCATCGTAGTGGGGCTGGTGCAGATTTGCAGAGGTATGTGCACAAGTTTCAGTTTGTCACAACGATATGTTGAAAAGGTCCCAGGTAAAAGTCCTTTATTGCTTACATGGGATAAGCTTTCGACACAGGTTGTGTCTTCATCAGGGAATAAGTTGCCCTCCTCAAGGACAGGGCTCAAAAGCAAGCAGTGAAAATGACCATGCTTGTAGTATAGGGCATAAAAAACTTACATGACAAAGTTAAAAAAGAGCATCCTATGCCCTGATGAAGACACAACCTGTGTCAAAACGTGTTGGCTCATCCCATATAAGCGATAAAGGACTTTTACTGTCACTGAGTGCCTGGGACCTTTTTGACTGAAGTTTTTGTACTACAAGCGTGGTCATTTTCACTGTTTGCTAGCTTTTGAGCCCTGCCCTTGAGGAGCACCTGTTCAGAATTTTTGACTAAGAGAACCCTCTGAAGCTCTCATTTTTCCTGTGTTTTGAAGAAATTAGATTTTTTAGATGTAATACAACCGTGTTTGTTCTTTTTGTTTTTTCCGTGTTGACCAGTGCGTATTTCTATCATTTCATCTTACTGAAAGTGTAGATGCAAAATTACTACTAAATTATGTTTCTCCTTTCAAGAACAAATGCCTTTTAAATGACAAATAAGACAGTCTGTCTCCATGGTGATTTATCAATAAATCTTTTCAATTTTATTTATTTTTTTTTCCAAGACCATTAAACTAGAATAGTCGTATTGTGATTTAGGTGTGGGAAGGTTGTTTTATCAGTCCAGAATGAAGCCAAGAGAACATCCTAATAGGATTGAATTCCAAACACCAAGTCATTATTTAAGATTACGGTGTATCAACATCTTTCTTTATGTGATAGCCTATGTGTATTTATTATTTACATTTGGGCATGGCATTTTCAAATACTAGTACTATTCAAATGTCTATAATACAATGTGCAATTGCTTTTCCCACTGTACCACTGGATTTATGCAGACATAACTCACTTATACTCACTGAATACTCACATTCACTTGGTTTTGCACCATTGGACATTTTTTATATACACAATATTTTATTTTACTCTACTCAATGCTCTGGACAAATTACTCTTTGAATTGTAGTTGCCAATAAGCTTCAAATGTTCTGAAAATTCCATCTCAGATGATACAAGTGAGAAATTAGATTAGATTGATTAACTTGGCATCAATGTAAAGTAAATATTTTGTATTAATGTAATGGCCGTGTCTTCCCTGTAGGTTATTATGATGCACTGCGGCCGAGTGTGGCCTTTGAGTTCAGTGGGGATCCCTCCGTTGGAGAGATAGGACTGGCTTTCCTCCAAGCCTCGTTTGCTTACAGTGGTTGGAATTTCCTCAACTATGTCACAGAGGAGGTGGTGGAGCCACGCAAGTACGTAACATAAACTCACTGTAAAAATTATGCACTACATCAGATCTGTGATAACATTTGACCTCTTCCAGAAACCTGCCCCGCGCTATCTACATCTCCATTCCACTAGTGACGCTGGTTTACACCATGACAAACATCGCCTATTTTTCCTCCATGACGCCTCAGGAGCTGCTGGCCTCTAATGCTGTAGCAGTGGTGAGCCGTTATCTTATCCAAATCATGTAAATAAACTGATGAGATAGTGTGGACCACTTTATACATTATTTTAATGTTTCTGAAAACAAAAAAGCAATGTAATAACAAAAATACATTTAATAGTCATAAGTCAAAGTCATAATTTTACGTAAATTGGGTTTGGATAATTTGTTTAATGTTTGTTTTAGGTGATTTGATTTATTTTGCTTACTATGACAGTATGTCAATAATAACAATTGTGCTTGTTCTTACAGACATTTGGGGAAAAGCTGCTGGGAATGTTTTCATGGATTATGCCGATTTCTGTGGCCCTGTCCACATTCGGAGGAATCAATGGATACCTCTTTACCTCCTCCAGGTAAACACACATTTTTTTCTTAAATTAAGTACTACAACATAACTGGTTTGTATGCTGTCAAATAATCAGGCAGTTATGTTTATGTTAATGCACAAAGTTTGCCTTGCATATGTAAAATGTAATACAAGTTTTAAGTTGAAAGTAAGTAGTTCTTTTTAATTCAGTCTGAAGTATTTGATGGTGATATTTGTTTAAATTTGAGTATAAATTATGAATTCATTCTAACGTTTGCACATCTAGGCTCTTCGGTGATAATAATGGAAGGTACTGACTTGTTAGAACAAGCATGTAATGTAATGTAATCTGTGGTACAGGTTATGCTTCTCTGGGGCGAGAGAAGGACATTTGCCGTACCTGCTGGCTATGATCCATCTGAAAAACTGCACTCCTATACCCGCTCTGTTAGTCTGTGTGAGTGTAACTGTGCACTATGTCCAGTCTCTTCAAGAGCTTTGAGTCCTCACACATGATCTCTCCTCTGCAGTGTACAGCCACTATACTGATCCTGTGCATAGGTGAAACACATAACCTCATCAACTATGTGTCCTTTATCAACTATCTGTCTTATGGAGTAACCATTGCTGGCCTCCTATACCTGCGAAAAACAAGACCCAATTTGCATCGTCCTATAAAGGTATGTAAAATACTCAAGGGTTTAGTCACAGCACACATGTTAGGCTCTGTGCCGGTCTTAGCGTCATTTGCTATGGACAGTTGATAAACTCTAAGGACCAAGAAATCTCCAAGAAAATGATAAAGCATGTGGATTACATAATGAAAAGACAAGGCAGTCAGCCCACTACATTTCTGTAAAATGTAACAGAATAATTGCCTGGGATCCAGAACACACACTTCTTCAATACCTTATGAAGATGTGAGTCTGGTCACTGGTGAAGCTGACTGTTTTTAAATGGTTATGATTGACAGGTGGATTAGCAAATCAGGGACACACATAGTCTGTCCGTATCTGAAAAAATAAAGGAAAAAAAATCACAGGGGGCTGAAAAACAGGGTGGATTTTTGGAGAATCAGTGAGCGAAGCACTAAGATCTGTTTATCTGAGGTGAGATAAATTAGATTTTATTTGTGAATCATAGGTGATCAATGAGCTCCTTCGTTTCACATGTGTCACTGAAAAAAAAAAAAACAGATCTGATTGCATGATTATGTTTGACCGGGCAAGAGACACAACGGAGGATGTGGGGACCAGACTGATATCAGTCTGAATAAAAAATACAGAGATATCATTCTGGATTTCCCAGGCAAACAGAATGATGCAATACAAGGCACAAATTGGTCCTCCAGTGCATATCATATTATCTGCTAAAATGTATCTATGGACTGTCATTCTAATCATATTTGAAAGCAACTGATATTTTATCCTAGCAATGGGCAGTGTATATGGAATCATGTTAGGCCTATTGATATGTGTAGCACATGCAGAACATTCAACATCTTGCTATGTAAATTTAATAAAAGGCCTTAGGATATAAAATGTTTCCATACTGGTTGAACTGGAAAGTTTAGTTAGATGCCCATAGTAAAACTGAACTCGGAGACTGTGTCTCCATGGTATGTGTGTGTGCCCAATAACACTGTACATTTGTGCTTTAAATAGAATCTTTGACAGCGTGTCTCTGAAAGGAGTAGCAGGTGATCAACATGTCCCCATATAAACATTGTGACATTTGACCTGCCAATTGTCTCAACATAACTGTAACCATCGACAACAAAAATAATCCTTAAAGTAATGATGGGCTTAAGTTGGTATTGGTAAGTGTATAGTCCGCACTAACAATATTGATTGGTATTATTGAAACAAGAGTGGCACAACTTATATGCACCAAGTTGCTACTAAAGTGTGGTGCCCTGTGACCGTGCATCATGCATTCAAAAATATCACATATGTATTTCTGTATCTTTCTTGTGTGTTGTTCAGGTGAGTTTGCTGATCCCCATTGCATACCTGCTCTTCTGGGCCGTGCTGCTGTGTTTCAGCCTCTACTCAGAGCCTGTGGTGTGTGGTCTGGGCATGGTCATCATGCTGACTGGGGTCCCTGTCTACTTCCTGGGAGTTCACTGGAAAAACAAACCAAAATGGATATACACAGCAGTCGGTGCGTGTCCTTGGTTATACTAATACGCGTGTAGGCTATACTGACATTTGTTGACCCTTTTTTGTTGTTTTACAGAGAAAGTGACGTATGTGGGCCAAAAGATCTGTTATGTCGTATTTCCTCAGGAAGACCCCTCAGAGACTGAACCCCTCACTTCCTCTAAAGGGAACTGAGCACTACAAAATTTGACTTTACTTCCACTTTTTGGACAATCTCTCCTTTTATAAATAAACTGATGTATCATCTCTTTGATGGAGACAGTGATGAAGCAGCCTAAGAAGAAAGGGTATTTTGAAGTATTTGTACCAAGCTATTGCCACATCAGCATGCCAACTGTATTTTTTATTTTTTTATTGCCACCACCACTCAAAGAACTATCTGCTGTTTTCCAGGTTCACTCCTATGATTCCCTTTTATGACTTTTAACTTGGGTTTGACCTGGGCTAATGTGCCTTATGAGATATCTATGTTGCTATGATGTCCTGGGTCGTGCGGGTATTTTGCAAGCCATTTCTGCACGTAACACTAGATTTCTATTAAGGCTGCTACCTAATGCTGTTCTCTGCTAATGACTTTATAATTAATGTGCATTTGCTTGTCCATTACTTCTTATTTAGCCATTTTCTTTTAGCTGCTCCAAATATGCAAGGTGCCTTCTTAAGCAGCTGACATTTTTCTCTAGTAATTATTGAAAGTGAGAGGCAGAAAAATGAAGTGAAAGGCAGAAAAATGAATGCATGTTCCTGCTTGTTGGCCTGGGGAGCTTATATCCAAACTGAGTAAGCTGTGTAGTACAATACCTGGCAGGTGATTAGACTTTTTTAAAAAACTGCTAAACAAAATTTTATAAAGTAGAATCCTAGCTGTTCTCAACGTAGCTTGAAAGATTAGATGAGCATTCTAAACAATTTTGTCAGCGTATTGTGTAAGTTAACGCCCTTGATATGATGTGTGGTTGAAGTACTAGTTTTAGTGCTCAACCCAGTTTTTACCTCAGGCAGCCTTACTTGATATAATCTTGTATAGTGCCTTACGTTTGACATATGCAATCACCTTGAGTTCACTATTCTAAAAATGCATTAAATTTAAGTAAGACTAAGAGTTTAGGGTTACTTATTTATTCTCCAGCCAATCTGATGTAACATAATGACATGGCCTGCTGCCTAATGTAATGAGTTGATACCAGTTATTGCCTAATATTCAGATTCATGTCAGCTCTGTCAGAACAGCTGACATGAAGAAGCAATTAGAGCCACAATGGCTGAATCGTACTAACTGGGGCCTAGCTGCTTATGTGTGTAGCCCTTGACAGCTGTTACTTGTTTTAACCACTTTTGATACTAATTACTCACTGAAAAACTGAAAAACAAATGCGGCAACTCTGTATTTGCCATCCGTTAAGTGCTTTTATGAAACTATATTATTAACCTTACTTGCTAGTTTTTTTGTAACGTTTTCTCAGTTGGTATCTCTTCAGTGCTTGCATGAATAAAAATGCGTATAATACATGTTGTATTATAACAAGTAATATATTGAAATGAAGATTTTTTTGTCAAGAAGCTACATTATTCTCTTAGTCTGATGCTGGATAATATTTTTGTAAAAAGATGCACACTACACTATGGGCCTCATTTATCAAGTGTTTGCTCATGTGCTAAACAGCTAAACTAAAACTGCAGCAATCCATCATCCCGTGCTTAAGTCCAAAGCGAAAAGGATAACGCTGGTAAACTTGCTGTTCAGAGATTTCACAACTCTCTGTCAGACGCTCGTTAATCCACCGCTGTGTGTTGGGAACTAAGGGCAAACGTAGGTTGATCAGATTTTCAAAATTGATCAGATTTTTATAATTAAAAATTGGGACACATAATCTGAGGGGACTTCTGTGGGGGCATTTTTTGGCTTATGGTCATTTTCAAGCATGGTTTTCTATATTTTAGCGAAACAAACAAATATATTGGCCCCTTTACAGTTGGCGGGTATCGGATTGGTCAAAAATAGGGACATCTGGGCCGAGGAGTCGACAGGGAGGGACAAAGGAACAGGGGGCTATGTGAGGTTCCTCGCCCTGGGCCGTCAAACGGGCCTGCATCTGGAGCATTTCTTGTTTAAAACTGGGACACTTCAACAATTCGATAACTCCCAAGCATGCAAACTTTTGCACTCACTTAATGCTCTCATTTACATAGCAGTTTTGCGGCAGGAATAATACACGCACTAGCACATGGATTGATAACTGAGGCCCTTTATCTGTGCCCCCAGGTGCTGTAATCTACTCCAGATTTGTAAATAAACTGTACAGAGAACTAAGAACCACATTCCTCTGTATGTTGTAATATCTGTACATACTGGATAACAATGCAATAGATTAAGTTAATAAATGCATATTCAACATCTTGTTTTCATTCATTGAAACATACAGTACCAGAAATTATGTTTATTCAAAGCACAGAATACAGCACATGAAACTGAAGGCTGCACAGTGAGTTAATGTCACGATGGCATTTTAGACACAAAATATACAACAGCTCAAACTTACAAACTTACTTTTTGATTTAAAATCAATTTAATATCAGATGCAATTCAATAAATTATAACATAAATGTTTAACATGTATGTCAGTAATTAAGTATGTCAGACACATAATGATTTTACCCATTTTTCTATTTTCTGATTCTTGTTAACATTAGACAGTAGAGCCAGTAGCTCAGTTGGTTTGAGTGTTTGTCCGCTGATCTGAAGGTTGGTGATTCAAGTCCTGCTCTTGACATAAACATCATTAGTAGAGTGGTCAGATCCACTGACCCACAGGTTAGCGGCAAGCTCCTACAGATGACTACTATCATTGTGGAAAAGCACTATAGAAAAATGTGACCATTTAAGATGAATTTCAACAATGGAAATAGCTTTTTCCATGAGAAGTACACTGACATTTGTCAAATATTTTGGTTGAATTATACATTTAATGCTTTGATTATTGAGTTAACTGTATAGCTTTGTGTTTGTTATCTAAAATTATTTTTGAAATCTTATATTTGTTGGTGAGCAGTTAGACCAAAGTATTGTGCAAGCGGATAGAACTGGATGAGCAGTGATTTCAGTGATGTGGTTACAGTGAACTGAACAGTGCTAACCTTGTTCCCACTGATGAGTGACAAATGGCTGTAGCACTTCAACCAAAACAGCTTATGGCGCTTTCAAGGTCAGCACCTGAACAAACAGTGTGGACTATTAGTCTTTTTTTTTTCTTTCTTTTTTTTTACACATACTTTCTTATTATAACAATCCCAGAGATTCTTGATACAGCGGCGGACTTCATTTTAGTCAAAGCAAATATGCAAACAAAGTCATTTAGGAATTTTAACAGGTGCACCCCAATAAATGCACCTGTCGACTTTTACAGCAAAACGCAAGACATTAAGGCATAATCTGTACAAATATA
Organism: Periophthalmodon schlosseri; assembly: GCA_000787095.1. Lineage (NCBI taxonomy): Eukaryota > Metazoa > Chordata > Actinopteri > Gobiiformes > Gobiidae > Periophthalmodon > Periophthalmodon schlosseri. The sequence continues at coordinate 6,021 of KN486315.1, read as the reverse complement.
ATAAGTAACTGCAAAACAATGAAGAAAAGAAAGGACCTAATTCTATGGCTACAATAGAATCATGAATACATATTTGTAATGGCATATGTAGCAGCTGATAAAAGAATGCATGGCACATTTAGCTTTTAAATAAAGATTGAGGCAACAGGGCAGCAGGACACTGGCAGGTGACATGAGGCTGACAGGCTGCAGTGTTCTGTTAAATGTCTACAAATCAAACAAACTGGTACATTCTTCATCCCACAATGGCATGTAAAAGGTAAGCAGCAGCAGTATCTTGGACAGGTGAGTTGTATAAAAAAAGCATCAAGCGCTCCAGTAAAGCTTGATTGGCAAAGGCAGAAAGAGGGAAGTGGCATCACATCATTTCAGCAAGTACTCACAAAAATAGAGGTCTTTGAATCAGTCGGGACATATAAAAATCCACAGCAACGGTGACGTACCTAAGGTTCACTGTTTTGCTTTTCAAAGATATGGACTGACAAGAACTCATAATAAATTATTGAATTAAAAGATATTGGATAAGGACAAGTCCAATCACTGATCTGCAGTGGTGCACAGCGTTTTATGGCTCACAGTTAAAGCGGTGCACATTGGCTCTGAGAAATGTCACACAGCCATTGTGAGAAATGAGTTGGACATTTTAGCTGTTGTGATTTAAGCTATGAGAACCATAAATGCTGGTTGTATTTCAAGACTATCTCATCATTCATTCTACTAAAATATGAACGTTCATGTTGCTTGGGACCAGCTTTATGTCCCTAGTGTGCCTCCTTGTGGATGGCTGAGGAACTGCTCTGCTGTCTCATCTAAACAATACAAGGTCAGTGCAGCAGAACACATACTGCATCATATTAAAAAGTCCAGAAATGGGATACTGCCCACTCTCAGGAGAGTCCCGCTCTGGCAGCCTGGCTCCTGTCCCCTCTCCTTTTGCATGGTTTCATTTCTCTGTTTGGCACTTCAGGGGTTAAGTCTGAGTCCGAGGGACTGCCCTGTGAGGGCTCTGATTCCGGCTGGGCTGTGGGAGTCCGAGAGACATTGGGAAAAACCACAGGTGACAGTGGAGACAGGGGTCCCAAGGGGGAGTAGCGCCTGACTGCCACTCCTTTAAGATTGACTGCCAGCTCCAGCACTAGTTTTCTGGAGACCCGTGGGTGTGGGGGTGCGGTAGGTTCCTGTGGGGTGAGGACAGGGCCACAGAGGGCTGAGGACTCACCATGTCCCGGCGTGGGGGGCTCAGAATGCGTACTACTGCTTCTGAACACTTCCTCCTCTGGACTGTCCACTGTCTGGGACTGTGGCGACAGGGACGATAGAGGGCTTTCAGACATACAGGGCTGGAGGTTGATGTCGTCCTGGCAACAGGAGTGTGACATCACAGCCGCCTCATCACCAAATCCAGTTGGGACATGGGGCTCAGATGCAGTCCTGTAGCTGTGCAGCCCTAGTGTTATCTGCGGGGGTCCAGGGGAGTCCAGCAGAGGGGCGTGGCCTCTGATACGAGTCCACAGGTGTCCCAGGCGTCGCCGGGATGTGGAAGAAGATGAGCGGCGAGAGGAGTGACGTCTCATCTGCCGCCTCATGGCTAACCGCAGATTCTGCAGCACAGATGCCTACAGTGCAGGAGAGAAATAAACACTTATGGCAAACTCTACATAAGGAGTAGAAAGGGAAAAAAAAATGTATTCACACTTTCAAGGCATGTTGGAGTCTACCTTGAACTTCTGCACCAGGGCTCACATCATGATGATTTTTAAATAGTGTGATAATTACACAGAGTATAATTACACACACTTTGGCCAGTTAGGGCTTAAGGCCTGCATTGTTATGTTTATGTACTGTACAAAAGCTACACAATCTGTGGCATGCCTACTGAGCAAATGCAAACCACCCACTACTGCCACCTGTGAGAGAACAGAGCACAGCCGATTCAAACTAATCCAAAGAAAAACACACACATCGAAAATGGTTTGGCTGTGGCTGGTCCTCACTTTAATGTTGGAGTGATTTGACATAAAAGAACTTTGAACAAAAACAGGTTTACCTGAGAGGGATTATACACTGGAAAATCGTCAACTGGAGGGATGAGGCCTTGAGCAATTAGCTGACCATAAGAGGGAGGAGCCTCTCTCTGAACAAACTCTGCCTCCATTCGCGTCATCTGAGTTTCAAATGATCTAAAGTGCAGAGAATAAAACAGTACAAGGACAATTTTTCAATAACACTTACATATACAAAACTTTGAAACTTAAAACTGATGTCCTGGGTAATTCCATTTTAAAGTTAAGTGATGCAATAAACATAAAACAAAGAATATACAAAAATACAAAAAATGGTGAGGTGTACCTGTACTCTCTGTTCCTAAGGGAGTGCAGCTTGAGGGCACAGCCCAGAGCAATGACGAGCAGGAGGCTGCAGACCAGACTCCCGATGAGGGCCGCAGTGATCACTTTCCTGGGCACAGCAGCCATGCAGTCCCTTTCATCACTGCCGTCTAAGCAGTCCTCCTGACCATCACAGCGCCATGTCTCAAAGATGCACAGGTTTGTTCCACAGTGGAAGTTTCCTGGTTGGCACTCGTAGCAGTTCTTCTCATCAGAGCCATCCGGACAGCGCTTCTGGTTGTTACAGCGCTCAGTGGCTGGGTAACACACTCCACTGTTGCCCTCACAGGGAAACTCCCCCGCGGGGCAGATGGGGCAGCCTTCTTCATCACGTCCTGATGGGCAGTGCCAGTAGCCGTCACAGTGCTGGCGCTCTGAGTAGCAGCCCTGATCACTACCACAGGGGCGTTCCCCTGGGAAGCAGTAGCCTTTGACCTTTAGAATGGAAAGGAAAGTCACTGTTAGTTCATGCCCAACATGAAACTAAGCCAAAGTCACCAGAAGCACAAAAACATTATTTCATTAGCAAGAATATTCACTGAATTTATCATTTCTTTTTTTATTTAATTTTATAGAGACATCTGCACCTGTTTTTAATATTTTATATGGACTTCGATACTTATTTGTTTTGTTTGTTTTTGCTTGTATTGTATTTTGAACAGGGCACCCATGAAAAAGAGAGTCCAAGTGCTCTCATTGGGTTCACCTGTACAAATAACAATAAAAATAAAGACAGAATTTAGTGACAATGAGTGGTTCATACACACTTAAAATGTTAAGGTTGAAGTGTTGAGGTAGGGAGGTTAAGTAGACAACTCAAATACATTATTATTTGTTTTAAACAATGACAGATATGTAGCATGTGTCAAGTAGCTCTGTGACAGTTCAGTATTAAGTGCCTAAAAAAGAGGTGCACCTGGTATGTTGCGTTGAACCCGTGTCCAGGGCTGTGTGGCTGTGCCAGGTACATGACACTCATCTGTCCCCGACTAGACTCCAGCAGAGCGGGTCGTCTGTTGTTGTGATAGGACAGCACCTGTAGGAGGTGCTCTGCGCGCTGTAGCAGCCCGTCATAGACATGCAGGGAGTCCCCTGGGCCCAGCTGCAGGTCCAGCTGCAGCACTATGGGTTTGGGGTCCTGAGTGTCCAAGAGCCACGAGCACCTCAGCTCTGACGCTGTGCTTCTGTTGGGACGGAAAAAGTCTGGAGAGGCAAAAGTGCCATAGAAGTTTCCCAGACGTTTACCACACGTAGTGTCAGGGCAGCCCCGCTCATCTGTTCCATCCGGGCAATTTGGAAAACCGTTGCAGCGCACAGAGGCCGGTAAGCAGCGCGTGGACTGGGCTTGAGTGCACGGAACAGAGTTAAAAGGGCAGAGTCCAAACTGAGATTGTGTAGGAGGAGGGGTGCAACTGCGCTCATCTGTAGCATCTCCACATTCATCCTGACCATTACACCTCCACGAACGAGGAAGACACTTCCCATTCCCACACAGGAACTCATCCGACTGGCAGCTGCTTTGGCCAAGGCGACCTTTAGGAGAGGAAAAAACAAAACAATTGAGAAATGACATGCTATTCAGATACACAACAATATTTAGTCGTTGTTTCTGCTGTTATATTTTATACTTTTACATAGTGATCATTATGATTAAAGTACCTCTGATATAGGAGAGCCGGAAGCCTTGAGATTGCCCTGAGCTATTTGCCTGAGAGTGAAAGGAGACCCAAACGCGCCCCCTGGTGGAGATGAACGGTGGAGGCAGCACAGCGCCACACAGCCTTGATTCTCCTTCCCATGTTGGAGTCAGTGCCAGCCAGTCACCTGAACATCGCTCAGACTCAGCCAGGTCAAAGTTACGAAAACTATTAAACAAACAACATCATGTTAAAAAACAATGCCACAATGCAGAATTCTTTTAAAGTACAGCTACCTGATGGTGATGACCTCGCCCTGACCTCCCTGGATGTGCCAGCTGCAGTTGACTCCAGAAGGGTAGTTTAAAGGCCATGACGGGCTGTAAATGACTCCCCTCCGCTCGGTGTGGACCTCCACTCGCTCACTGCAGCCAGCTGAAGAAAAGACACATATAAACATCATTCATGACTCATAAAACCGCTGACAAATGATTTATAGTTTAGTCTAAAAGCACAGTGTCCTTAGAATTGGCCCTTAGTTGAGTGCAGATCCCATGGGGGTATAGTTGGCAGCAGTTATGTTGGCAACCAGGGCAACTACATCACAACATTGCTCAAGGGAACAACACACAGAATGCAATGAAGATTGGGAAAACAAGAAACAAAGTGGAAGGTAGATACTCATTAAAAATGAAAACATTACCTTGCCATTGTTTGTACATAAGACATAAGGTAAATTAATGGTGAATGTAAGTTTGGGGGCAGCAGAAGGGAGCACTCCAAGGCTGTGATGGGTATTGATCTAAGCAGCACAAGCCAGGAGTGTGCATTAATACAAGTTTGAGGACATGTCTAGAGCTTTTGCAGCTACACTAAAACCAGACATTTTGGTAAAACGGATGGGTGCCAAATGTATTCCCATCACACAGGTTTTATGGTGAATTCAGTTAATAAGTAATCATGCCATGCGCACACAGTGAAGGCTACTTTCTGTTTACGTCCTGTTTACCTTCCTACATGCAACCACCTAGATGTTCTCAATGTCAATAAATTATCATGGGGCAATAAGTAGGCGACTATGTTTTAATGTAGGCTACAGTATTTTTTCTCTACTAGGTAAAATATGAGGCAGAGGATATATTTTTTGGAATGGGGAGTACCGAGAGAGAGGGATGCCTGACTGCAGTGAAGCAGTGATGTAATGCTGATAGCACCACATTTGTGAAAGAGCATCCATGTTTCCACACTAACCCCGATCGTTTAGCCACCACAGATCGATACCTCCGCTGGTTTCAGTGATCGCTTCGTCTTTTCGATGCAACTAATCATAACGCTAAAAAACGGCCCTGTCCCATTGTATCGCCTAGTTAATAACGGAACACGCGAGAAACGAGCAGGTAAATAACTCGCACTGCTAGGGTGCGATGTTTAGTGTTAAAGCTCCCTCCTCCAGCATCATATGCTGACAAAGGAAGAAATAATGCACAATATTGGGTTTAAGCGCTATAAACATGTGATTTGCACCGGTATGCACACGGACACGGTGCACGGTGGTTAAATCTCAGCATTGTGGTTGTTGTCCAGGCTCACCTGCATAGATCAGAGTGGAGCGGAACCACAGCAGTCCGACAAGCGCCTTCAAAAGTCCCATTGTCCGCCGGGGACTTGGCGGCTATTATCTGGCTCGGTTCTGTTTCCTCCACATGGGTAGCCACAGAAGAGCTGGCATTTATGTCTTTTTACGTCCAGCCGCACAGGGAAGAACGAAGGATACCCTTTTACGAAAAACCATTGTTTCTTGCAGCGGTACCTCCAGCTCGTTTCCTCACAGTAAGCTAGCGGCAATACGCCTGTGTCGCCTTCATAATAAAAGCGGGACCTATATTTATTTCTGCTTAGTTTGTGAAACAATTCTGGGGATGTTAATTGGATATTTTGAAGCAGCCTCTATAGCCTATATAGCGGCGCTCAATGATGGTTCTATACAATTTGCAAAA
>KN486314.1:21382-43866 GCA_000787095.1 Periophthalmodon schlosseri | reverse complement strand
TCATATTTTGATTAAATAAATGTTGAGAGATAATTGTTTTACCAATTTGAATATTGTTTGTGAAATAAATAGGACTGTGCTGTGGTTTTTGGCTGTTTTTTTTTTTAACCCTTGATTTTGTCGTGTGTAATAAGTGGTTGCTCCTGTTTATAATTGACTTGATAAAATAATTTTGACAGAGGCATAAACATATTCACACAAAATTCATTAATTATGGCTTGCACGGTCAATTCTCTGCATTAGGCTGTTAAGCAGCCTAATGTGACAAAGTGACACATTCTATTCTCTGAAGTGACATATTGTGGACATCTGTGATTTGTGAGTGAATCAGATGCCCACACAGACATAATGGTTGTAAAAAGAGACCGCTCAGTGTCAATAGAGACCAAACATCTCACAGACACTGACGAGACTCTGAGCTCTGCAGGGGACTCACATCATAGGGATGAGCTACCGTGCCACCGTGGCTCACTCCTACCACCGCACGGATCATAGTCCACATTTCCCATGAAGCTACATGTAATAAAGGGAAAAAGAAGTGACAGGAATGCACATGTAGCTTTTATAGTCCATTATATCGCCAAAGCAGGGACAGTTATTGGGGCGAGTTTTACACATGCGCCAGACTTGAAAAGAGAGGAAGAAGCAGAGCTTAGTTCAGCGCAGGATTTCAGGCCGATATTGTTCGCTATGGCTTGTAAAACCTTGGCGGTGGCAGCGTTGTAAAAGCTGATATTTTGAACACCTGAGCTCGATCTAAGGCACACCTGAATCACAAAGACAGAGTCAAGCACAAACACATGGGGAGCGTATAACGTGAAGCTGCTGCATTCGTATGGCTGCACAGAGACTGCGACCTACCTAAGATCTTCACACAAGAACACAACAGAGTACAAAATCTATTTCCCCACTATACCGAACGATATTGTAGCAACTTCAGAGCAATCACAAGAGAGACTGTAGAAAGTCATATCGGAGTCCGTGACCCCAGAGCATGGGTGCAAACACCACACCTGGACAGCTGGAAGACTAGCATGAAACACATTTTAGTGGCAGGGCCTGTGTGTATTGGGGGCAGTGTTGTTTCCCAGGAGGCCAAGTGCAGCAGGTGATGGAGTGGCTCTCATTGCTCACCAGCTGTGGTCACACAAACCACAAAACCATAGCACCGCTCCGAGCCTGAGGGAGATCACACTGCATGTCAGGAATAATCGGCTTCACGATCAATTGTCTCTGTACATGTCACTGTAGGAGAAGACATCTTTGAAGCAACACTGTCTGACTCGATCTATAGCCCGAAAATAGTACATATCAAGTGTGTTATTCCTAATTTTGTAGATATTTTTGATTCCCAAGGATATAATTTTCACCCCACATGAACTGGCTTGCATTGGTTGTCAGTTCTCTGCAGTAGCTGTTAAAAGCTTGGAAAGAGCATTAGCAGCCTGACATAAAGTGACACATCCCTGTTATTCACCGAAGCGGCATATTGTGGACATCTGTGATTCATGAGTGTATCAGATGCCCACACAGAGATAATGGTGCATTATTAAAAAATGAGACAGCTCAGAGTCAAACAGATGCAGACATTGCAAAAAAAAAAAAGAAAAAATAAGAAAAAAACACACACACAAATTGTAGCACTAAAATTTGACATTGTAGCATCTCTAGATCAGACTGCTGGAGTTAGTATCCAAGTCTTTACTGGTGTTTTGCTTTAGGGCAGTGTCAGGGTGCAAAGAAAGAGAGACAGAGGCAATATGGACCACTGAACAAATAAAACAGCACCTTGGCACACTGAAACCTTGGTCAATATGTTTGGACAGACAAAATGTAATTATTGCTACTTAGTTTTAACCTGTCTTACTCCAAAAAAGAAACTATTGTTGAGAGAGATCTTTTCAACTACAGTATCTGGAGGTGTCATTATAAAGACCAACTTCTCCAGCAACATTGATAATCTTTGTAAAATGTAAAACTGATATTTTTAGCCCCCACTATCCTCTACTTCTATAGTTCCTGTCGGGTTTATTATCTTAGATAGGCTTGATAAATGTCTTTAAATGACTCCCAACATTAGCCTAATGAAAGCGCACAAGGACACCTGGCTGCTGTTCAGATTTTAGCCCAAACTTTGAAATTCACAAAATGACAGTCATTAACTGCCTCATCTCTACTCTCAGTGTCCATAATTGAAAATGATTGTCCCAGAGAAAAAGGTATGAAATTAAACTCTTACAATACGCATTCCCAAAAAGTCCTGAATATCTTGCTCCCAGTTTGCGCTCTCTTTCTCCTTCATATGATGTACAACAGTAATTATATGCCTATACTTTGGGGCCATATTTGCAGGTCACGCTGGTGCTTCTAGTTGTAAAATAAAGGACAACTGCCACAGAAAATGGCAAAAAGCGGTCACAGTCTGGAGAACTGAAATGATGGAAATTTCAGCCTTCATTGGTTAATTTGAATCCTTTGTGGCATGGCAGGAAGCAGTCTGCCCTTTCTGAAGTCAAAATTAAGTTGGAGGATTATATATTCTCTCACTGGATCATTATGTTCATATTGTGAGTCACTATCTCAGTATGCTGCAATTCTACAACTCTATAGATAAGAGAACTCCCTTGTGTTTCAGTTTTCTGCAAATGTATTAATGGGTTTTAGTCACATGACCTGTGAGGACGTCACTATACGTTGTAGCCTATTTCCACTGTTAGTCATTATGCGACATTTTGCCACGATTAACTTTATAGGTCATTATAACTACCTCATCCACGACCCCTCTCCCTATCGGCATGTACTACAATGTAGTGTTAAGCCTAGTGATCGCTAAAGTGATGCTAAATAGTAACTCTGATGGCGCTACCCTCTGTTAGCTGAGTCACGATTAGCAAATAAGTAGTTAAATGTTAGCATGCAGTGAATTAGGGGTTTAAAGATTTATTGCAATCAAAGCGAAATTTGAATGGTCATAATTATCAAGTTACACAGGCTGAAATGATTTGCAACATCTCTATCTCCATGGGGTCTTAACTATAATTCTGTTAGCTCTGTTGTTTAAACCTCTTCAGACATGATTGAAATGCATAACATTCATTCACATCTTTTATCAATTTCTATTTCATGTTAACCAGATTAACAAATCAACCAAAATGAGACTGCTAATCTCCTTGGTTGAGGGGAAGCAACTTGTTCAGAAAGTTGATCTAAAATATCTTCCAAAAGTATTTTCATTTACAGTGACGGGTGCTCTGTGACCGATTCTCTTGAGACATGTTCTTCTGAGCAAGTCCTTGAACAAATGGTGCTCATATCCCTCCGAGCAACTTCCACAGTACAAATCATTACATGAAAAACAGCCACTGTAATTATTAACGTGCATTGTCTGGAATAGAAAAATGACGCACATCCTCGAATCCCTTTGACGTAGAGGCTATTTTTGAAACCTCCAAATTTTAAGATGAAAAATCCGGACAGTGTGGTTAGTCATGTTGTGGAGCGCCTGGAGCTTTGGAGATGACACTCTTGGGAAACCGTATTAGATAAAGCAGGAATAAGAAGACAGTAGAATGAGATGCCGTTAACACATCAAGCCCAAAGTGGATCACTGCGAGTGGTTGTAGCCGCGGTGACTCATCTGACCTGATTTTCAACAGCTACGGCAGAAGACACAATGAAAGGCTATTCGAAGTTGCATCCATCACCTACACGGCCCATATGTGGTGCGTTAGCTAGCGTCATTAACACACATTAGCCACCACGCTTCTTCTGCCATTGTTTCTCTCAGTGGTGTCGGGGTACCAGCAGCTTTTAGCAGTATGGTTAACAAAGGAGCGTTTACGTGGTTTGGAACTAGTGTAATAAGGACAATTTGTACAGAAAATAACATGCTTTCAAATTCAGCATCTATTATGCTGTTTGTACATTGAACATGTTTGCAGGAAGGCACAGATGTTAGCCATAAGAGTGAGTGTATGTAATGAGAAAATGTTACATTATTGTTGAGCAACAAAGCCCTGCCTAGTATTGCAATTTTAAATAAAAGCCTAGTGTTTCAACACATCAACAAAATTCAAATGACCATGCTTGAGTTAAAGAGCTAACAGACATACAGTCTCCCAGAAGGTTTACTCATCTAGTTTAGTTCATCCTAATACTACCTCAATAATCATTTGATAAATGTGTGCCTCAGCTTGTGCAGGAGATTATGCTATTCAAACAGTAAATCTCCTTGTATTGTTTTTCTCTGTATAGCTCACTGTTGCCATGGTGGCACTAGAAGTCAACTTTAAGAAAAGCCCACAGTGGCAGCTCAAAGGAGGCACATTCAGTACATGCTTCTTGCTATGAGCACTGTGCTGCCTGTTTTTACATTTCTGATGAGTTTGGAACTTGAAAATGGTGTTGGCTAAAAAACAACTATTGGCTGCAGAAAATATTTTAGTTTTCTTTTTATTGTGCAAGCTGTTTTATGCAACAGCTGTTCTTTCATTTTTAGGACAGGAACTATACAATAGACTAACCTGGTTAGCCACAGGCTTTTGAAAAATCATCATCCTTTAGTTTAAACTGAAACCTTTCTTCTTGTTAGACAGGAGGGTTTGTTTACCTGCTTAACATGTTTCCTCCCCAACTGAGACCATGTAAGCAGCCTAAAGGACACGCCACAACACATCACAACACATCACAACACATCACAACACATCATGTAGTGCTTCATGATGAAGGCTACTGTAAAACAGGTAAACAAACCCACCTGAACAATGGTCAGCCACAAATAAATCTTCCAATTCTATACAAATAGTTAGTCTGGATTCCTACCAACCCTTTGAGTTCTGATGGGTGGGACTGGTGGACTGATTATAGAAATTCATGGTGAGTATTGCATCAAAACAAACCATAAACTAAAGAAGTGGACTAAGTGAGAGTGATGTAACCCACAGCATTCAACTCCAGCCAAATGAAGCTCATTTATGGCTAGAAGGGCGAATGTGGAGTTCCATTTTTGGAAATCTGACTCCGAGTATCATAGCAACCCAAGAGCCAATCAGGAGCAAGGGTGCTGAAGATACATGCCACTTCCCGCCCGCAACGCTGGTTTAGCATGGGTTGGGTGCTTAGTAATGCTGTCAATCAAACCTATTACTAACGCTAGCGGGAATGACCTCGGGAAAGAAGGAACCTGATTTTTCTGTTACTAATGTACATTTTAAGATCAAAATGATGAGTCTGACAGCAGCAATTACAGAGAGAGGGGCGACAATTTTTAAGTAGAAAGTGAATTGGAGCCAGAGCGGATGGAGCTGGAGTGCGTTAGCTATGTCCATTTATATATACAGTCTATGAAACAAACATGGCACCTTACACACTACGAAGCAATGTAACAAACGGATATCTGAAAGAAGATGAAAACATTTCAGATTAACTCATTAGTTACTAGACTTGTAGCGGGAACAATTTGCAGTGAGACAATTGGAACTTGGACTTCTGCCCAAATGTTCAAGCCTGAGACCATCTGTGAGCTTTGCAACAGTGTCCGCTAAAAGTTTCTTCACATGACATTTTGGCTCTGCTCGAGACAGAAGCTTCAGCATTTGGAAAAGCACCAGCTCTGAAAGTATAAGAATCTGATCTGACTGTGTAAAGACTTTCAATGTGACTTCAATGTCGTTGGGATATTTCCTGACAAAAACACTTGGATACACCTCCTCTCACTGCGTGACTGACACAAACTTTCAGGACAATTATATTTAATCAGTGGGAGAATTAATTGGCCACTATCTGTGCCATTAGCTTAATAATCATCTGTCTGGTGAGCCAACCCGGTCCTCCTCTCTCTTTTAACTCAATCACTGCTTTTAGTGCATGCGGCACCATCGGCGGCAGTGAAATTACAGGTTGTACCGCAGAAATGTGTCCAGTCCATCAGTGCATCATTTGCCTCTACCTTTTCCCACCCTCTCCAGGCAGCTGTGTCCAGTTACTATGACAACCCTGGCGATAAGCTTTGCCAAGCACAGTGGTAGGTGCGTGTAAAAGAAAGTTTCTTGTTTAAAGTGCCTCCTTTACAGTGTGACCTCGCCTGTCTATGTAGTGTGTAATTAGAGTCAGCCCACTCTAAGCTAAATATACCTACCTCCGCTTTCAAACACCTGTGGAATGCTGGCCATTACTTTAAAGAAGTAAGTAACTCAGGTAGTTCAACTGTTGGGCAGACTTTTACAGTTGGACAGATAGCACTAGATTTCATAAAACACGGCAAACTAACGACTAGCCTCACTGCATGAGCTGGTATGGAACATCTACCTAAGGGTATAGTTCATTTTAGAACATAAAGAGGTACCTCAGAAGGTTGCATACTTATTTTGAAGACATCTGGGTATAAAAAAGGATATCCCAAATATTTTTCTTCTTGCAAACAACCAAAAATAATAGCATCAGACAACATGGAGAATTAAATAACCCGTTGTCACAAATGAAAGCAGTTAGTAATGCATATTTGATGTCCAGAAAGTGCCATGAGCAGCTTGCTCAGCGTAGCACGGCCCACTGATCACAAAACATGCATATTTCATCTAAGCAGCCCTGTACTAAAGCCTCTGTTGCCATACCTTTAATTCAGGCTGCGGCATCAACCATAGACAAGGTTTGCCATTTGGAGCACATTTGTTTTGTTCCATCTAACATATTGAAATTGAGTTAATGGTCTGTGTTACTCTGCTGCATGACTGTATTGATTCAAAGGATTGCTGTCCTACAAGACTGTATTGATTCAAAGTCCTACAAGTTTTTATAATGACTAATGTGCTGTTTTTCTCAGTCACCCACAAGGTTTTCTGATAAACATTAAACATAAATGCTCTTTGACAATCCCCTATTACAGTTTGTTCTAAAAGACCATGTGGTCTTGTCTCTGACATATATCTAACATAAGTAGGACAAATATTGTGCCAGAATACTGCTGAAGCCAGCACAGAGAAGAAAAAAGTTGAAAACCAGCAAATGAGCTACAGGGTAATTTACAGCATACTTTTAAAATGAACTGGGGTGACCTTTGACCTATTTGCAATCCCCCTTCAATATTTTCTTGATTGAATCCAAGAATATTGCTAAAGATATAACATCTTGCTTATTGTAACATTGTAAGTAAATCAATTTTGTTGTGTTGGTTGATAATCTGGACAAACTGAAGCTCAGGAGTTTATGGGAGGAGACTAAACTGGATATCCAAAACAGCTTGTGCAGAATCCAAAGAACACTTTACTGAACAGAGAACTGTGCAGGAGCATGTGACTGGTTAAACTTTCATCTTGGTATTATGGGGGAATAAGGTTAGGTTTACATTTTAACAAATACATATAGCATATTATTTATGCTATTTGTTCCCCTTCAAATACAACGAGACGTAATCCTCATTATTTGGCTGCCACATGTAAACATCCACAGACACAAAAACATCTCTGCCGGATTCATTCATTCATTGTTCTCACTTTGTTCTGCACCAAACACATGGCTTTGGCAATGCAATTAGCAAAGCCATCGAGTCTCTCACACTCTTTATTCACTGTGTGCCAATAATGAATATATCTACTCTAGCGGTGTCATTTGTTATTGTGCACTGCTTATTAAACTGGGACCTTATTCGCTACAATGAGCAGTGTGGTTGGGGCAATGCCTTTGACTAAGAATACAATGAGAAAAACCAGATGGTGGCAATATTTGTCATCCAGGCATGCTAATTAAACACCCAGGAGGTTCAGGAACGCTAACATCTAGCAAAGCCTGATACAGCAAATGTGGTCAATGTCAACATTAGTTACAATTGAATGGATCTAAATACATTATAATATTGAAGCTATAGTTTCTATTACATTTACCTTCACCATTACACACCATTCATTATGCTATAGTCCCATTTGTTTCCCTGCATCTGCGTTATTCATGGGTTTCACATCATTTCCATAGCAATTAAAATGACAAGTCCTCAAAATGTTGCATATAACAGGAAGCTGAAACCTATGAATTCTATACCATAATCTGTATAACATTTCACAGTCCGCACTCATAAATGATATCTTATCTGCAGACTGAACAATGAGGCTCTTACAGAGGTTACATAAAAGTTCATTTAAAATACTGTAAATTTCATAGCTTTTAAAGTGTTCATAGTCTCACTTATTCAGAGAGGGGATATCCAGGTAAAACCAATACAAAACCTCTCATACATAGTTGCAAATCAGATCATTCTGTATGGTGGAATTGTTAATTTTCATGCAAATGTTGTTAATCTGTTTGATTTTACTTTGTTTATTATTTTGCAGTGCTGAATGGAGCTTAAATCTTTCCCAGAAATACACTATAGGTCCCATTTTCTACCATTTTTATGAACAAAGCAATGCAGTACACGCCCCTTTTTATATTGCATCCAAGTCATTTCTTTGTGAATCCAAATCTTAGTGGATCAGGTGGCTCTGGAAATCAGGTGATTATATGTTAATGTATTGTTTACCCACTGTTCATTTGTGCCCCGGAAATAACCAATTACTCTGAGATTGCGACTTGTTCACCATCACATGCGCTGTAATGACTTTAAAAAGCTCCATTTTTGCTTCTAAAATGATCTCTACTGGAAAAAGAAGAGCCAAATGATGAATTATTCCAGATCATTCCAAAGCTAGCATACGGACATCGGCGACTGCACACTGGGACGACCATGGGGAAAACATGAAAGGCAAAAAGCAGTCAAGCAACGAGTTTTACTGTGAGCAAATGTTAAGGGGAATCAGATATGGAGGAAATGAGCTCTGGAGAGATGTGTCATGGTGGATCTCCACGGGCATCTTCTACACCGGACCCCCCGAGTGTACCGCGTTCCTCTTTTCCTCTCCTAAAAAGCTCAAAGTTGTCCCGTGTGAGCTGCACGGCTCTATCTGCTGAAACAGGCGTTATGGTGGGATGTAAAGAGGGTAGGCGCGCGGGGAGCCAAGCGCAAGAAATGACTTTTGTCTCGGTGGGTGTCATCTGAAACGCTTTGGAGTAATGAGCCACGGGGGTGTGTGTAATGGAGGAAATACGAGGCATAAAAGTTAAGGCCCCCTTTTGAGTGAAATCAGCTGCTTTGAAATACTAAATATTGTGGATTTGGTCAATGGTTATATATATCAGTGCTAACGGTGTCACCAAAACGTTTGCAATTACTCATGACAATTGAGTATAAAGTAACTATTTGGTGGGACAACAGTTGAACATATTACTTCCGAAATTCTAATAAGGTTCTGGTGCTGGTCAAACTCTCAAAATATATTCATTAAATGTCAGAGTATTAACGACGCTGTCTTAAAATGTGTAAAGTAGTAGTAGTATATGTAAGTAGTTTGTTTTAAATTTTTTGGTCAAAACATATTCCTCACTTATCTTATCCATTCCAAACATCCTAATTATTTACAGTGCTGAGTTCATAAGTGCTTCTCACAACTTTTAGAGAGAGCAAAGTTTTGGTGTAAAGCTAACAAGAACTAATTAAAGGCTTTATAATTAGATGCAGACAGTACGCAGCGGCCTTATTTTGACCTCAAGAGCGGCTTATACAATATGTGTGTACTGGGGCAAGACAAATACAGGCCCTTGAAGGTGAGGCAAGATACCCAAACACCGTCTGTATATCGTGAACAAAATGAAGCAAGAAATTTGGCAATTTTTACTCATAAAATGCCCTATTTGAAGATGCTAGTTAATAAATGTTTAGGTTTTCAAGTACTGAAATATGACTTATAATTTTGAATTACATTACCAATACAGGACATAATAAATAACAAACCAGTGTAATCTCTCGGAGTTTATGTTAAAACAAACCCTGTGACTCTGTAGAGGACATTATTTTAGGCGTAAAGACTGTGTCCTCTAGGGCCATCACTCAAAACTCCCTCTATGGCCAAATGTGGCACTGGCACCAGGCACTGCCCACATTATTTTAACAAACACTTTGTCTAATGCACCGTCATGCTGCTGCCTCCTGGAGAAAATCCCAGAATGCCTTGCGCCCTCAGCAGCAGAATACAAAAATCTACGCAAACGGAGCCGAGACCCCGGGATCGATAGCAGCCTTTCCTTGAAACTGGGCTGTAAAGGTCGAGGCGCTCTGAGCTTTCTGACTTGTTCTGGACAAATTGATACAACAGTCAGTCAAAACCTGCATCAGGGGAAGCGCTCGTGTGTGTCCGCATCGATCACAGTGGCATTTCAGCAGGTCACGGCTCCGCTCCAGCGCCAGGAGGAAAGTAAACACTATGGAAAGAGTATAGGGAGCGATGGAAGAGAGAGGTGATAGGGATCTAAGGAGCCTCACATGAAAAGGTGCGGTGCTGACAGCTTGGCCGGCGCTTGGCACACAGATAGGGATTCTTGTTTGTAGATGCCAAGTCTTACAGCTCGCATACTGATAGGCTAGTCAGAGCTATTGGTCCATACTTCATCTAAAATATTTAAAGTGATGAAGGGTTGTATCGTTTTGGGAAAAAAACTGAATTGTGTTTTTTTCTGATAAGTATTGCAATTGAGATTAGATTAGCAATATATAAAGTAGGATACTGCACATTGTAAACAAGTCCAGGAGCATTTGAGAAAAGATTAAAATATGAACCGATAAACTCGTCTAAACTACAGGGACAACAAGATTTTAACATAAAAAAAATTGATATTTCTATTATCCAAATAACTGCGACCTTTGCTATTTGATAATTCAACTCAAATTGTGGTTTCAATTTGAGAGTGAAATATAGTGCAGCCTTAAAAACATGTGTTTTCCAACAATTTGTCGCTAAACTCAATTCCTTTACTTTGTAGGACTACTGGGCAACTGTAGAAGGTCCTATATTATGCAAAATTGACTCGTGAGTCAATTGTGAGTTTGAAGCCATGTTAAAATGCTGTTACCTCCTCAAAAACATATCTGGAGTTGTGTTTTTGTTTCATTCACATATGTTTGAATATTTTTACTTCATTATTAGTCTACCTCTCCTAAGCTCAAAAATGCTCTGTTCTACCTTATGATGTCAAGAAGTGATAGTTTTCAAGTTAACAGCTATCTTTTACCTTTTGTTAAGTAGAGATTGGCAATTCCAGGTCTTAAATTATCAAAATGTTTCTAGTGAAGGTGTATGGAGTTTAAAAACACAGTGGAGCACTTCCTGTATTACCACATGACATCACAAGGAGTGTTTTCAATTTGAGAGAAGAAATATGCAGCATTTGTGCATTAAACGTATGAATGAAACAAAAGACAACTCCAAGTAACATAACAGATCAGAAATGGCGTAATATGGGCCCTTTAATGTTAATTAATTTGCCAAACCCACCAGTTGGAACCTTTGGCAGTGAAAATATATGACTATATAATGAAATAGAGAAATTGCTCCCATTCCTCCCTGAGCCTGAGTCTGGTCTGCACCTAAAGAGCCGTAGGTTTGAAGCTGGAGGCTCGATGTATGATTCTGCTGAGCACACAGGTCAGCTCACTTTGAAATGTGCACCACTTTTATGTAGGCACTGGCTCTAATATAAAGGCAGCGTCCTTTCAGCAAAATGCTTTTTTAGAGGGACTTAGAAAGCGGTGCTTTCTCATCTGTGCACAGAAAAAGTCCGGTGTCTCCTGCACGTAGAGGCTCTGGCTGCGCTCTGTAGATTGAGTTGGCGTTTGTTTGGCTTTGAGACATCATCAACAGGAGACCAGATTTACTTTTCTGCCTTTTGGCTCAGGCCTTAATGAATTAAAACAGCAAACCAAAGCAAATGCTCGATCACACGTTACCACAGTCTTCATCAGTACCTGTTTACTCACACATTACACAACCTGCTCTGGCCTCTTATTCCATCTTCAGTGGGTAGTGTCACGCCTTCTTTTTTTTTTTTTTTAGCTAGGCAGGAAATCTTGGTGTTTTATTGTTTGTTTACCTATGTGTCGTATTATCTGTATATTTGTTTTTTTGTAGATTTTTTATCTTTCTTTCATCTTAAGTTATATTTCAATGTGTTACTTAAATAAAATTGAATGAAAATTGAAATTTAATTGAGTTAAATCAAAAACCCATCTGAAAGCCACAAACCACTCCTTTGAAGATAGTGAGGTACAGATCTTAGCCAGAGAGAAGAAATGGTTTGAGAGGGGAGTTAAAGAAGCAATTTTTGTTAGGAAAGACAATCCTTCCTTAAACAGGAATGGAGGCCTCAGACATAACCTCTCACAAATCTATGATTCCATCCTCAGACCCAAAACAAATAGGAACAAAGAGAACAATAGGGGGTCGTTAAAGGTTGAATAGGTCGTTAGGCCAAAACTGGAGACAATAGGTGTTTACAGTTTCAGTGTAGTTAGCCCCTCCCTTCAGGTAGATATAAGGCAGTGTCCACCAGCAATCTGACTAGAACTGAAGAAGCGGCTTGGATGAGCAGCGAAACGTCTTCACTCCTACAACGATTTGTCCATTTGACAGATTTAGACTTCGTCTTTTGCTATGGATCAGACCTGGACGACTGAGAGACTACACAGATATAATTTGCAGAACACAAAAGGATTGTCTGCAATTTGGCACTACTCCTAAAAATTCTCAAACCACATTTTTGTAGCTAGTGTTGTTCCGATACCTTTTTAAAAAAAATCTGATCCATTACCAATACTTGGCATGAGTGTACTCACCAATACCGATACTAGGCCAATACAAGTACGATACCACATAGTGTGAAGAAGTAGACTAAGGCTACTCAATTTTGCTACAGTACAAGAGCAAAAAATAACTCTTCAAAATCTCATTTATTCTTGTAGATTTTCTTTAGAGATAGCCTTTTACTAAAGCGGTCTTGATGATAAGTTGTGCTGATGTAAGCACTTTGACTTTTCTACTTGGTCACTTTCTACCACAGAGCGTGGATAAAAACAGCAGTGAGGCCTGTAAAAAGACGCTCATCCTCGGAGCACATGGCTAATTATGCAGAGTAACCAGTCCATGTTAGCTTTTGTCGGGTTGCACTCACTGTAGTTATTTTACCAAGTTCAGCACCCACTCCAAAGGCTAAATGAAGGCATCAAAGAGGAAACACACGTTTTTTTCTGTTATTATTGATGTATTTTTTTTGTTTCTGCAGAACCTCTTGAGTTTACATTTTACCTGCTCTGGGCGTTAGCGGTAGCATTAGACGTCAACAGCGGCAGTGCTCGCGTCTACGGGTCCTCATTCTGGAAATACAAAGTGTTATCGGATTGGTTTGGTCTGAGCACTCCTGAAAAATGTGCAGTATCGGAGCTTTTGCCAATACCATCGTATTGGAACAACCCTACTTGTAACCACTGATCAATGACAAATTAGCACATAAACTGGGCACTAGTTGCATCCCTTCCCTTTTCCCTAAAAAATGTGAATCATGAATCTAATCCCAGATTAGGCTGGAGTAAAGTAGAACCCACAAATCCAGAAGCCCAAGCTCCTGGCATTAATGAGTACAGTGGATCTGGGACTGGACGCGCAGTAGGACACACAGGCTTGGCACAGGCTCACTCAGAGACCACTAAGACCCTCCGTCTGGTTTGTGGAAAACCCCGGCTTTGAGGCCAAATCCAGCCAAGGTGCTCAGCCACAAAAACCTAATCACCTGGAACACCTCGCTCGCCCAAATCCACTGCCCTACACACTCACTCTGCCAACAAAGTTTCATTTGCCGGTCGCCTGGTGCCATGGACTCCTAAAACACATTTGGTGACTTAAATATGTAATGAGGAATGATGACATAACATCCCAAAGAGAATTACCATGTGTTGAATTTATTCTATTCTAATTCCAAATGGTTGAAGTAAGCCTTTATAATAAAGTATAGTATAATTTTAATATTATGAACAGGTTCCATATTTAAACTGCTGTTATAGTATTGTACTTCGTCTTAAGTGATCTATGTACTTTTCCGGTGGGCAGTCCGCTACCTTGGTGATGTTATTGCTTTGCCCGAAGTGCTCCAGAGTATAGCTTTAATCTTTCTTGCCTTTATACAAAACTAGAACACTTACTGCGAGCGTGGGCACCTCTCCACAGATATGACCAGTAACTTGGAGACTCCTCCAGAAAAGTTACATAGTGCACCTTTAAACATCATAGTAAAACAACAGTATTTCTATTGGTTTTCTTTAGCATCAGAAGGCTTTTAACAGGGATGAAGCAACTGACAGGACAGAGGATGAATGTAATGTTGCTCATGTCATAAATCAAGTCGAAGTGGTGCAGCCCCCCCCTCCTCTCTCTTTCTTTCTCTCTTCTCTGCCCCTCTTTCAGACTCTCCTCTCTGTACACACCAATCCACCAAAACCAGAGGCAAGTAAAGTGACACCAAAATAAGCGGTGTTTGCTTTCACCGTGAGTTATTGCACAATTAGTAATGGAAAAAAATTGATTATTGTGGTGTTGAGATAAATAATAAGATAATACACACTGGTGCGATGCTATTGAGCGATGACAAAGCCAGCTGAGCATATAGTGTATGATAAGGGGAATATTGTATTGAAAAATATCTGGCCATGTTAAATTTCCGTTTAAATTAATAACGTAATTAATTTCGATTTATATCCAGCCATATCAGTTAAATCCAATTACATCGGAGTCATTTCACAGCATCTCGTTCATGGGCTTTTGACACAAGTTTGATCATCATTCTTTACATTGCAAACAAGCTCTAGATTAATTTTGGCCATTCACTTCTGTTAGATCTTAAAGGAATTCACTGAAGTCCTGTTTTCCCAGTCCAAGGATCTACTATTTATCTGACACCGGACTTAACACAGATGTCTCTGCTGCTTAAGTTCTCTATACATCTATGTAGTTCCTCCCACAAAAACGTATAAAACCAAATAAAAGACACTAGCTTTTTAGCAAGTGACAGTCAAACTCTATGGAAGTTTTAGGGCTTCAACTACACAAAAGGACAGTTAATTTTATGGATTGATCTTATTATTTTGTGGAGGCGGATTACTTCTGGCTCCTGTATTATTTATGTGTGTGTATGCTGGAAAGTAAGATCGAAGTAGTCCATTTTGTTTTTTATAGAGAAAGAAAAAACGTTGAGACAGTTGTTGACCAGTTGCCAACAAACTTACAAACTAGGATCCATTTGTTTGAAAGTGCAATTTCTTTCCCGTCTGCCCGTGCACCTCCCTAACACAAAGAAGCAAGTGTAAGCTCTCAGTACATTGGAGGTTGCCAGTTATAACCCCGCTCTGACTGTAATGAACTATCTGCAGACACAATACAACTCTTTGTCACAGTGTTACTCAACTCAAGCAAGGCAGTAAGTGAATGAGTCTTACTGCAGATACAGGTGAGTGTTAACAGCTATATAAGGGAGTCCATGTCTCACTATGACATGCTGTGGGTTATAAGATCAGTTACAGTTGAAACCAGAAATTTACATACACTATATAAAAAGACACATACGCTTTTTGTACTAAAGCAACATCTCAAGGCATCAGCCAGGAAGTTAAAGCTTGGGCGCAAATGGGTCTTCCAAATGGACATTGACCCAAAGTGCACTGCAAACTGGTTCAAATGGACATTGACCCAAAGTGCACTGCCAAACTGGTTACAAAGTGTCTTAAGGATAACAAAGTCAATCTTTTGGAGTGGCCATCACAAAGCCCTGATCTCAGTCCTATTGAAAATTTATGGGCAGACCTGAAAAGGCATGTGCGAGCAAGGCGGCCTACAAACTTGGTCAGTTACTCCACTTTTGTCAGGAGGAATGGGCCAAAATTCCTGCCAACTATTGTGAGAAGCTTGTGAGAAGGATATGCAAAATGTTTGACCCAACTCATACAGATTAAAGGAAATGGTACCAATGTATGTAAACTTCTGACTTTGAAGTAATGAAAAATTATCTAAAAAAATCGTTATTCTGGCATTTAGCAAATATAAATAATTTTGGTAATCCTAATTGACCTAAAAGAGGAAAAGTTTCTGATTTCATGTCAGTGAGAAAAAATATGTGTCTTTTTATATAATATAAACTTCTGGTTTCAACTCTATATAGGTATTTTATATACTGTAGAAGGCTAAATGGCTAAAACTAAAAATTTTTAATGGCTAAAGCAAAAATTGTATTGAACTAATTCATTTAAATTTATATCTAGCCATGTCAATTAAATCCAATTACATCAGACTCATTTCACAGCATCTCATTCATGGGGCTTTTGACACAAGTTTGATCATCATTCTTTACTTTGCAAACATGCTCTAGATTCATTTTGGCCGTTCACTTCAGTTAGGTCATAAAGGAATTCACTGAAGTCCTGTTTTCCCAGTGCAAGGATCTACTATTTATCTGGCAGTAAGTGAATGAGTCCTGCTGCTGCACATACAGGTGATAACAGCTATATAAGTGAGTTCATGTCACACTATGTCTCATGCTGTGGTTTATAAGATCAGTTATATGGGTATATTTTATATACTGTAGAAGGCTAAATGGCTAAAAGGCAAAAATTTTATTGAATGGTAGAAATGGGACAAGATCTCGTGCCACAAGATCTCGTGAGATAAAACTGCCACAAGGCTGTGCACACATGAAAAAAATGATTTCATGAGATTTGTTTTCCCTGTGTTTACATTTGGATTAGACAAAAGGGGTAAAGTGTTAGTCAGTTACACCTCCTGAGAAGCCGTAGTTGTAAAAAGCAGTGAACTGGATTGCACAATTTGTTATAAATAATGTCAAAATCTCATCTCGTTGACCTAATCTCTCCTTGTGGAACTAGACACTAGATACAAGATTAGGTCTCAACCCACTCCTATCGATTGGTTATGATGGGAATGTTTAGTGGTGAAGATATGATAAAATAAAACTAGAAATGGCAACTTAGGTCTTGGACAGCAATGACTATTTCACATGATAAGATATAATACCTGCCAAGCAATACAGTTTTGTTTAATATGCATGAGACACTTGTTATTTGGCACAGCAACCAAGGAAAGGGTTAAGAATGCCATTCTCCTGCAGTTACAGAAAAAATTCCGCTCTGTAGAGGCTAAACTTTGTCAAGAAGACTCTTGCCAGTTTTTATGTTACATTTATAACCGCAGGAATGACAAAGCCACACTTTTAAAATCTCTCACCATTTTTATTTTGTTTACAGCAGTCAGAGTATAATACAATTTTTCACTTAAAAATGATATAATAAAAAGCATTAGGTATTCTTCTTCTAAAGCGTAGAACTCGAGTGTGACCCATGTCAAAAAACAGGAAACAAATCAAATCACTATTCAGATTTCAATGGTTTATTCCGCGCTTTGACTGAACTTCCTCCAACTTTCGCCGACAGAAATGACTGAAAGTACCAAAGATCTTTCTCTCAGCGGCCTTTACTCTGGCCTCACTTTTGTTGCAGATAAAAGGTTGCATTGCTTTTCCGTGCTCTGACTCCAAACACAACTCCTGATGAAAAGAGTGCAGAGCCTTGGACGCAGAAAGAAAAAAGAAAGAAAGAATATAGAGAGGTGGGATAAAGCCCTCAGTCTACCTTAATAAAACACAGCCAAAGAGCCTGACACTGCTAGCCCTGAGCTGCGATGAAAGCCGACAGACCAAGGACTGTAATCAACTGCACACAGTCATACACTCGAACACACACG
Source organism: Periophthalmodon schlosseri (assembly GCA_000787095.1). Classification (NCBI taxonomy): domain Eukaryota; kingdom Metazoa; phylum Chordata; class Actinopteri; order Gobiiformes; family Gobiidae; genus Periophthalmodon; species Periophthalmodon schlosseri. Next base: position 26,212 of record KN486314.1, on the reverse strand, counting down.
CTCACACACACACACACACACACACACACACTCACACACACACAGAGGCAGCGTCTCAATCGTATCGCTGTGATCTAAAAGCATCAGTGTGAGAAAGGGCCCGACACCGGCTTTATGTTTAGTCTTTTTGTTGACATTATTATCTTGCTCCTCTGTAGACTTCTGTAAATATAGCACTTTAGACTATTTAAAGTCAAGGGAGATCTAGAAAGCCACTGAAGGCACTTCTGTCACACATTTATGCCATCATTTGCTTGGTATATATTGTGTGTTATTTTATTAGGCAAGTTCAAAACGTATCGTATTGAAAAAGTGAAGTGAAAGTGAAGTGAAGTGAGTTTTTTGCGGGATGAAATACTGATGATGTAATTGTAGGGGTTGCACTTGTGTTCTTTTGCCTGGTTTTTGCCCCATACAGTGTCGTGAAAAAGCAGTCGTAAAAAAAATAAATAAGAAACGTATTGTGGTGTCTGCATCTAATTATAAAGCAATTTTAACAATCGCAAACCTGGAATTACCATCGGTGCTCTGTTAGCAGGCTAGCTGTTGTTCGCTTGACCCATGATGGTTCTTTGTAAGATAGTGATGCAAGTTCTTGAAAGAGATCCATGTTATCTGGAAGATGTACTCCGCTTGAACTCCTCAAATCTTTAAAAAGGGATTAAAAATCAAAACTACCACATTTCAAACAGAGCTGCTAAACTGGGCAGTGCTTGTGGACTAAAGAGAGTGAGGGGGGGGAGGGGCGGTGCTAAACTGGGCAGTGCTTGTGGACTAAAGAGAGTGAGGGGGGAGGAGGGGCGGGGCCTGGAGGTATAAGGAACAGTGTGATCGGTCTAACGGGTGTCCACACTTCAAACTCCGCCCCTGCAGCCAGGTGGTTGTAATCAGAAACACCTGGCTGTAATCAGGGCAGTCTTTTGTGATGTCACCAACTACTGGACATTGCAGAGGCCACTGAAGGCACCACACACTAGCGTTTTTGACGAGAAAGCTGTTTAGTTATAGTTTATATTATTATTCTTCGTTTAATGTTGCACCACAACGCCAAAGCAGATGTCTGGTTTGTGAATTTTGTTAACTGACAGTGACGATAAAAGATATTCTGATTCAAAAACACCATAAAAAAATGAAAAATAAAAAAGGGATTTATTGTTTAGTTCCACTTTAAACAATCAAAAAACGGTTCTCAGCTTTTTAAATTCAATTCAGGTGTCACATGATTCTGGTCTTGTGTACATTCAAGCATATAATGTCTGTATCATGTGATAAAGAATGCGCAGAATGACAGTTTTGACTGGAATTGAAATATCCTCGAAACAGAACCTTCTGAATATTCATACTGCTTATACCATATGTGTGCTGGTTAAGCTGCACGCGCTTGATTACATTTACTATATTGCAAGGATAGCTTTCCTGCTGGTGGATTATTGCACTTTAAACGCATGTGGGAGGTATATGAAGGTCTCCATATGGTACTTATGATTGGATTAGGGGTCTCACTACTGTCTAATTACAGATGTGCCTTTACACACACAGCCTGGATAGTAGCGAAGAGTCTTCTAAGCCTCAATGATCTTATTTCTTTTTCATTTGAACGAGGTTTTTTGGGGGGATTTGATGATTTTTCATGTTTTTTCACAACATATTTTTTGTCACACTGACTCTTTGTTTTTTTTTTTCATCGAGAATGTAATGGCTGTTAAGCCTGCCCCTTCTGATCCCTGCTTAAAAGCATGAAGAGAGAATGTGGACTCTGCTGTTTACACGTTTGAAATACAGCGAGGGCCATTGAGACGTATGCTAAATGTCACACTTACATCTGAGACTTAAGAGCTTTTTAAGGCTCACTGACTGCTGTGTTAAACGGTGTAGTTCGCATTCATGCAAATAGAACCAAAATCTGAATTCTAGATTCTTAGGGGTGTCTAAGGCTGAATCTTAGAAACTGAAAGAATTATTTGGCCTTAAAAAGAATTATTTGGCCTTAAAAAGAGTTATTTGGCCTTATTCTCAACAGTGATTTATCTGTTGCTGATTTATTGATTGCCGGAACGTTCATCTAACTTAAAATGTTTAACTGAGAAACCCTATAAATCACAAGTTTATCTGACGAATGGACCTGGCCTACAAACAGAAACTGTAAACAATGGTGTGTTCGTTTCAGTGTAGTTAGCTCCTCCTTTCAGATAGATATAAGGCAGTGTCCACCGGTGATCTGACCAGAACTGAAGAAGCGGCTTGGATGAGCAGCGAAACGTCTTCACTCCTACAACTTTTTGTCCAGTTTTTAACCAGATTTGAATTTTTCTTTTACTATGCATCATACCTGGACGATTGAGGGATTACACAGACAACCTGATGCATGGTTGCTCTTTTAAAGTAGTTTGTACTATTGATAAAGCTAAAAATACCAATTCCAACCACATGGGGCCAGTAAAGAGAGACATTCTGGATATTCTATTGTGGTTCAATTCCCAGAGCATTTACCCTTGAACTACAAAAGTCCATGGGTCTCATTTTTAAAGCATGTATGTTTGTGATGGTCCAAAAACTCGTACATAGGGAAAGTAAGTGAGATTCATAGGAATTTGTGGAAGGTTGAGTATTTTCATTCACTTTAAGCAAGAATTCCACATAAAGTTTTATAAATGAGGTCCTCGATCCGGTCACAATCTCATCTTTGGGGAACCGTGTCTGTACCTGTTTTGCTATAAAATGAAGCTCCAATTTTCCATCTAGATTTCGGCACAAATCCTTTCTGGCTTATCATCTCCACAACTGAGTGCTCATCTGACGTATTCAACAGTGAACAAAACAAGGCATTTGCAGTAAAAGCTTTCCCCAAAAACACAGGAAAAACATATCGGGCCGTGTTTCGCTTCATTTGCCTTCCGCACTCAGCTGACGACAGCGATTCAGACAAGCAAACCGAAAACCCGCTGCTTTCATTATCATCATCTATCTACCCACCACTGGCGCTGTATTCGCTTTAGTGACGACCACGGATCCACGCATAATTTGGACACTTGGCATCTGTTAAAGGCTAAAAGTTTATCCTCACTGGCTGAAAACCACTCCACCAGCACTCCCACCACCAAACATCCATAATTAGCCGCTGGATTAAGGTGCGCCTTACAGTTAAGCAGATCGCAGCCGCGCATTTTAATTAATGTAATTAGACTTCCTATCTGTCTCCCTGCTCCGGTACTCACGCTGGCTAAATGCATAATATTAGAGAAAGTGGGAATGAGATGGCGCGCTGCCTGGAGTGTACACAGGAAAGACAGGAAAAAACTGAAAAAGGAACAAGTTTAGTCTCTTTCTAGTGTCTTAAAAATATAGACTGGAAATGAAGTATATGCTTAGGGTTTAGGACTGTTGGCTGAAATCTCCACCTTATCGAGCAAAGTTTGGACAACACATTTAATCTATATAATTTAACAGAAAAAAACAAAAAACTAATTTAGTGGTATGGTAGAAAAAAACAAAACAAAAAACATACAAAACAAAAAACAACAATATTGATACTTTATCAGTCTTCTGGGGCTCTGCATGTATGTCTATGGCAGAATGTTCAGCATTTACCATGGAGCTACACACATTAGCAAACACTGACAAAAAAGTCTGAAAACTCAAGAAAACTATAAAATGAATGTAAACAATGTTTGTTTTGTTTGTTCTTTAGCAGCTGAAGAAGCGGCTTTGATGAGCAGCGAAATGTCTTCAGTCCTACAACTTTTTGTCCAGTTGACACATTTAACTTTTGTTCTTTATCTTTATTTATACAGGGAGACCCAATGAGAGCACTTAGACTTAGTCTTTTTCATGGACACTCTGTTCAAGTGAGAGTAACTAACATAATTAAGTCATTATCATTAACTGCACTTCTTATAACATTAATATTTTTTTATTTTATAACGGGTCGCAAGTTAAACACAAAATATACGGTAACTATAGAGCAACTGCAGATTTGTCGAATCAGCTTTAAGCCTTGAACCTAAACATTTCATATTGTGCATTGCTGTGACATCACTTTTAGCATTTAGCATTCTAATTCTCAAATAGATTTTTCTGTCTGGTGGAAAAAGCCTTTACTCACCTTCCTATTTACCACTATAATTGCTATTTATCCCCCAGTGAACCTGCACATGGCCATAGACACTCAGTGAATTTTACACATCATTTATCTTGAACTAGTTAGCGATTTTAGCTAAGGGTTTAACAGCTAAAAGGTTAAAGGTCATTGGCAATAATTGTTATAATGATGATGCAAATAGCTTGTTAAACAGGCTTTCCACTTGACTGCTTATTTTCTGCACTGGGCTCAACCTAATGCAGTGAATGGATGTGCCAATAACTGTTTCTGCAATTAAATATCGTCTTCTTGTTGCCCTTTGACTCGCTTTTATCCCCCGGGAGTGGACAAATCAATACAAAACCAACCCTTACATTAGGCTGCAAGATCCCGGCTGTCTTTAGCTGTAAGTTTGCTATAGCTGGATTTAGTTACTTTTATGGACTCCTACTCGCAGCGCTAACAAGACAAAGGCCCCATTGGCAGTGTCTGAGAAATGGTTCATGGCCGGTGTTAAAATGGGGAAAATGGTTTGTCATTATACGTCGTCATTGCCTTGAAAGTCCCATCTCAAAACAGAAAGACCGTTGAGACAATGGGTGCGTAATATATCTGTGGTTGTTCCAGGGAGAATAAAGGAGACTGGAGCGTGTTACCCATTTTCGCCCATTAGTCTATGAGGTTGTACGCTCTTAAGTCTGAAAAAGCACTCTTGTTTCATCTAAGGTTTCCAAGCTTTCGTCTTCAGTTAA
>KN486314.1:0-21292 GCA_000787095.1 Periophthalmodon schlosseri | reverse complement strand
AAGAGATTTTGGTGGCCTTAACTGTGTGGGGTATTACAGACACAGGTTTTAGGTGATCCTTGGATGTTTTAATCAGGAGAATGAGAAGTTATAAAATTCAATTACCGCAACTTAAAGGCGCTATACCAGATTTTTACGATCTTAAAAATGTGAAAAACAGAACGAGTTCATTTAAGTGGTCAAAAGTGATTCCTCACCATATGCATTTCGAGCATCCTAATTCTTACCGTTTTTCACAACTTTCAGAGGCTGTCACTGTAATACTATTAACAACTAGCATGCTAACCGCACACTTAGTGAATCTTGCTTTATAATTAGACGCAGAGCTGCTTATAAAATATACCTGTAGTGTGGCAAAATGCTCAAATGCCTAGAAAGAACCGGATACTGCCAATTTTTTTGTTTTGTTTTTTTTTTGTTTGTTTTTTTTGTTTTATTTAATTGTTTAGGAAATCATTTTACTTGTCAGGTGGTCTTAAGTACATATTTGTTAGCAAGAATTTGTCACGACTTAAGTTTTTCTGTGTTTTTGGCTTGTTTTGTGCTAACAGTGTAACAAAGTGCTACCAACAACAGACTGTGGAGATCAAGGCTTTTGAATGTGTAAAAAGTGCTTATAATAAATTGAAAGTAAGGACTCCTGTCTGAAGTGAAGCTGAAACGGCGTAGCACTTTGAAGCAGCGATCAAAGTGTTTTATTGTGTGACTAATAGCTCACACCTGTCACTCGGGCTCTCCTGTATCTTATCCAAAAGGGGACAGACTTCTCATTTGAACAGAAGGTGATCTAGTTATTTGTACACATGTTTGGTGTACGTTTAAAGCAGAATTACTTTACTAAATACAAATTCAACGACTAGCCAGAAATGTCGTGTTTTGAAACTGTCTGAAGTACATGCTTACAGAGGCGATGTTTGGATGGGATAAATATTGTTCTAATGAATTCACCTTTAAAAAGACTCAGAATCAGAATAGATTGGGACTAATAATCACTGAAGTATGCAGCATAAACATGTGATTGGCATGTAATGAGACTAGAGATCGACTGATATGGTGTTTTTATGGCCGATGCCATGATTGTTTAGAATCCAGAGCAACCGATGGCCGATACACCCGATATTTTTGTGCCGATATTTTTGGACTGATTTTGATGATTTTCCTGAAATTATGCAATTTAAATTTACTACAATCTCCCCCCAAGTTTTTACCACAAACCTATAAGAGAGCTGTGTATCACATTTTAGTGCAGTTCTGTGTTAATATAAAGCTTTGTGTGTATTTTAGGCAGCAGATCGACCAAAACAACATATCGACCTGGGCTGGAGGTTTAAGGCCGATAGCCGATAAGCTAAAAAGGCCAAATATTGGCCCGATATATCGGTCTACTGATATATAACGGTCTATCTTTACTAGCAGTGTAGCTGAACCTTCTGGACAATGTTTGTAAACAAATAAGACAAATCATCTGCCATTCATTTCTAGCATACACCAAAATGGCATTAGATGCATTAATGCAGTGATATGTTGGTTTTGATTCAAATCATAAGCTTATGAATCATAGCTGAGGCAAGATACAGCGAGATATACACACATCCTCTTCTCATATGCATGAAAGTGATGGTGAAGTTTGTCCAATAAGATTGCACTATAGCGATTTTGCTAGCTTTATATGAATGTAAATGTGTTATATTAGCCACACAAGTCGATGCGTGTATGTTTGTGAAAGTCTATAACTATAGATTTCAGTTGATATTCATCCAACAATATCCAACAAAGGTTATGAAGTTCAAGCTGAAGTTGTCAAAACATTTCTGGGTGCGTTCTGTCTCTTTGTCTGAGTGGCGCGCTGTCATTGAGTGGAGCTGGCGTTGCAGCTCAGTCAGTCTGGGAGAGTTTCTGGGCTGTGACTTTCTCCGAGCCGACAGATGAAATTTGTGGCATTTGGCTGTCGTCCTATCGATCCGCCGCTTTCACTGTCATTTATGCAAACTCCTCCAAGGACCTGATGAGATCGACCCAAAGGAAATGAGGAAAATATCAGCGCTACGCACAGGCACAGGCGCACCAACTGCACTTGATGTCACATTGTCAGGAAATTGAAAAACTTGTCTGAAGTTTCCACCGCACAACAACAAACTGTGATGTTTGACTCAATCTGGAAATAAGATGCTTAGTCATTTGTCTTTATAGTATATCTATTTTTGTTCAAATAAGTACAAGATCTAGGCCTGTCACGATAAGTACTATACCGATTTATCATTCAATACATGACACATGGAACAATATTTATCGTGGGTACTTTTTCTTTTTACTAACTGGACATTTTGTATTAATTTTCTGCATTATGATGAGAATGTAATGCTATCAACAACTAGCATGCTAACCATGCACTTACTGATTCTTACTTTATAATTAGATGCAGACATCACAGCTGTACTAACTGGACATTTTTTGTAAATTTTCTGCATTATGATGAGATTTGAGCTGTGGAAGTTTGAATTATGAACTTCTATGACTCATTATAGATACAAAGTAACTACTTAAGTATTGCATTATGTCATTAATTTCTTGCAGTTCATATTTATTAACAATGGTGTACTTAGAATACTTTTTGGGGGATAATTCTGCTTTCTGTTTTGGCGCCCATGACCTGAAACTGATAACATTGCATACTTGAAAATGACAACAATAAAGGCACTGGGAAAATTACCTTATGAGATTTTTTTCCATCACGTTTACGTTTGGATTGGACAATACGGTTATAGGGTTATACCTCTTGATAAGCTGTTGTTCCAAAACCAAAATTGTTAACTGGATCGCACAATTTTCATCATCTTATCTCGTTCTCACGGACCCGATTTGGTGTCTCGTCTCATTTTGTGGGAATTGCCGTACTCCTGTTGAACCCACAAACCAGTTATTACATCATCAAAATCAATAAGGACATATCTTTTCCCTTTATATCTTCATGTCTGTGTGTCTTAGTCATAAGTGCATTTGTCAGACACTATTGGCTTGATGTGTTGTGACAGGTGCAGTGGTCTGGTGCTCAGCTCAGACAGGTGCAGGTGCAGGTGGAGTGTAGTATCCACAGGACCCGGATACCTTTGTCTGTTCACAAAGGGTCTCTGGATGGGAACGCCGTGTCACATCCTCACACCATTTGTCTGCTTCTTTCAGGCCCTGCGCTGATAAGACCCTGAATAATTTAAATGTCTACTCAATTTATTTTAGAGCAGATTTCCTCAGGTAATTCATTTTTCTCATTTTCTGCCCTTTCTTTTTTGTCTTTGTTTGAATGAAAAGATTGAGAAAGTGACATAAGTGGCTGCACGCTGACGACTTAGCGTTAGCATTGGTGCATTATGGGTCCTGTGTTTGATTTCCTGCTTGTCTCCATGGAGATGTTAATGCTTTGCCTGCGATGTGCCACAATGACACTAAACACATGGCACAGGTAGCGGATTATCTACTAAGAAAGTGACATAGTGCACCTTTAAATACGTGTATGCAGCTACTTTCAGTACAATAGCCAAAAGGAACTAGAACTAGAAAATCCTTCACTCCCGGGTTTAAGTTCACTACACTGTCTGTATATAAGTCATTCACTGCAGCAGCTACATTGCATCAGAATTACAAGCTGCTTATATTATCAGTAAAACGTAACTCATTTTACCCTTTGCTTGGTTCTTATTGTAAAAGACATGTAGTCGTCAGCTTGCAGCGAGTCAACAGAAAGAAAGTTGTCAGTCCAAATCTTTCTTGTTGCTGCGGGGCATTCAAAGTGGATTTCATTATTTCATATATCACCCCCCTCCTACTTCCCTTGTAGTCTATTCTATATTCCCTCTGTTTTCTTGCTCTGATGGACTTTGGTGTAAGGCAAACAAAAGCCTTTTAGCTCCAGCGTATTTCAGCTCTCTGAATTATTGAAAAAAAAAAGAGGAATCGGCATGTCTTTGTTTGAGCGGAGAGGAGATGGGGAGCGCACCAGGGAACTGGGTCTCTTGGTTTTTCATGTAAATTGCTCTTTCTGCCTCTGAGCCGGGATCACTGTGCGTCAGATTACAGCTCCACGGACGGCTGCATGTATTTTTGGTTCGGGATTTAAAGGTCAATTCCATGCACAACAGTTAGCTTGTGTGTATTTTTTTATCCCCAACAAAACACAGCTTTGAATTCTAATTTATGGCTGTGGGGCGTAGAGACGATGCTTTCGAGATAATACCACGCACATTAGTGTACAGTGAGCTGCCAAAGCATACAGCCAAGCATCAGTGTACAGGTCTTATGGCGGTAACCAGGGAGGACAGATGTTTCTGGGTCACATTTGCGAATAACCTCTTTGAATAAATCAGCTTCATGGATGACACTGAAAAGGTGGTGTTCCTCGTTCATTCTATCTAAAACAAGCTTTTTAAATGCAGTGCGGTGCTTGATGATGATAGCACTAGCTGATAAAAATCGAACTGTGATTGTTTATGCTAGACCTATTTCCCAATCCCTACCCACTCAGCCTTGCCCCATTGTGACCCAAGCGACAGTTGAATTTAAAAAAGTGTAACTTTTCTGGTGGAATGTGGCACACTATGGTGTTGTATTTATCTATCGCCATGGAGACAAGCATGTAGCGCCACGTGAAAAGTTATGCAGTGGATCTACAGGCCTCTACTTGACAATGTTTAAATCTAGGCTCAAAATGGTTCTGTTCAGCTGTGCATATAACTGCATAGGGCAAATGTACACTCTTCTCTTTGAATGTTAATTTTATGATATGATTATGATTATTTATGTTTTGATTGTGATTTTAATGTCTTTGTTATTCTCTAAAGCACTTGAATTACTTTATGTACGAATTGTGCTATACACATAAACTTGCCTTGCCTTGTCATCTTTAACTAGTCACAGCGAATCCACTTTCAGAAGCTGCTGCTTAAATGAATGTAATCTTAAAGACACTAAAAATATATAATTGTATAATATGTGTAATTACGATCTTGGCTTTAAGAAAATTTTGATAGCAATTCTTGGCCTACCCACCTCGTCTTGATGGCATCCATAATGAGTCTTTGTAGCTGTAACTGTTAAAGTATTGTACTTTGTTATAAGTGAAAACAACAGTGATCTAGAGGAGATCATCAGGGAGAAGCAGGTTTGTTCTGCACACTCTGGTGACACAATGGTGATTATCTTTGTTGGCGATTATCACGATTATATAAAAAGTGCCACGAACGATTATTGTCAAGCCTTTTTATCACGATAAACGATATTATTGTTTATCGTCCCATCCCTATTGGTGCTTCATGGGTTGTTTGATTTCCTGCTTGTCTCCATGGAGATGTTAATTCTTTGCCTGTTGTTGTGTTTTTTTGTGTTAAGAAACTAATGACATTTTGATAACACATCACATTAAGCACACAAAAATATGCGTTAAAAAAATAACTAAATACCTTCTCTTTCCTCTGATTTAAACCTGGTCAAGAATTTTGATATTAAAATCTCTACTTTTGTGTCTTTCAGGTTATCTATGCACTCAACACAAAAAACGATGAGCATGAGGCGGCCATTGCAACGCTGAAGGAAGCCCATGAAGAAGAAGTCCAGCAGATCCTATCAGAGACCAGAGAGAAGATACTACAGGTATACTTTTCATTTTCAGATCCAGTTATTATCATTTTTAGAAACTGATTTGGCCACTGCGGATCGAGACAGCAGAGGAAGTAGCTCTGGGTTCATGAGCAGTAATTGTTTTGCAGCTTCCTGGAGGGAATCAATTGGAGTGATTAACACACAGCGCATGATTCATATTGTTCAGGTTTGTGGGTGAAAATGTGCTGTGGGAAGAACCATTGCATTAATTCACAGTGTTATGGATTCTATTTATTATCATGCAATTACTGTCATACAATTCAGTAGAGTTATTTATAACAGTACAAAGCCACAGTGTCAGCTGAGATCTGCTCTGGACGACGGGAAATCTTTATATATATATATTTTTTTTTTATTAACCCGATGTCAACACTCAGACAATATTAGGAGTGCACAAAATATAAATGGTAATTTTGTGCTGCCTTTTAAAAAATGTATTATTAGAGACAATATACTTGTTATTCAAATTTTCTCCAAAATTATCCATTTTGTGTTGCATCTCCCACCTCAGCTCTGGACCCATTTTGAGCAGATCTACATGCAATATTGCTGAGCGAGACATTACATATATATTGACGTATGATAGTAGCTCAGCTCGTAGAGCGTTTCCCACTTGGTCCTTGGTTCAATCCTGGCTCCGACTAATACAAATAGTTGTTGGGCAAGACACTTAACCGTCATTTCCCCAGATGTTAGTCCAACAAGCTGAAAGCAGGTTTTCTTCAAATTTGCTATAGCACCTTTTAAGAATAGTTATATCAAGGCACTAGAGAGGGATGCAAAAGGAAGGGCATCAAATGCATGAAAGGTGATTTTTAATCTGCGGAAATATCCCCCCTGCTTTTGAATGACCTTAAAACGGCATGAGGTTCATTTCCTCAAATATGAAACTGCAGAGCTTGTTGCATATCAATCTCGACTAACAGGAACACACCTCCCGTCTTCATGGCAACACAAGATGTATTGCTGGGATCCAAATGATAAACCCTGACTTATATTTGAGGCCGCTCGGAGTAATCCTCATTTATGTGAGCGATTAAGCACATTTAGAAGACACACCGCGAGCTGCAGGAGTATTAGTCTCATTGCACTAAACAGTTAATCATCTGGATATCTCTTCATGGTGCCGACCTGACACTAAACTGGATCACATCTGAGCAGCTGGTTGCCATGACAACATGCTTCGTCCTCCACCAGGAAGCTAATGAGTTGAAATCTATTGAAAATGAATTTATATCAATTATTAAACCTCTTTATATGCGGCGTGTCACCTCTCAAATAAGACAATTACTGCTCTCCTTGACAACAGAGTGAGCTTCAAATCCCTAAGCAATTACTAGATTCATTCAAACGCATTAGGATTAATTTGCTTTCATGAAGTAAGAGAACGTCAGTGTGTTTATATCCATCTGTCTGTATTTACGCTTCATCTCAAAAATATTGTTGGGGGCATCGATAAAATTCATATATTTTTAGGTGTAATTCCAAAATAATGGAGTATATCTTAAAGGGTTTTTTTTGCCATTGCAGACCAGATCCACAAACTAACCCTAGCATCTAGATAATTGGTCACCAGTAGCTCACATATTACTTTAATTACTTTGAAATTAAATTTGAATTTTATTTTGGTAGTAAAGTAGTAAAAATAGCAAAGACTTGTGCTGAATAAGGTGCAAATATACAGATTTGTATATTTTCACTAAAGAACAAATTATTATCCCATATGTTCCTTATCATTGTGAAATTTAGGTTTTAGTTTCTCCGTAGGTAAAATGCTTATTCCTGTATTATAAGAAGCACAGTGAATTTCAATCTACCATTGCAAGATAGGGCCAAAGATACTAAGTGCATCCCGTAACTTGTGTGTTTCAGTATAAGAGTAAGATTAGCGATGAGTTGGACCTGAAGCGGAGGATCCAGTCTTTGGAGGAGTCCATGGAGCTTCACGAGAGAATGAAGAGGCAGGCGCTGGCTGAGTTTGAGAGCTACAGACAGAGAGTGGAGGACATGCAGCACTGCACTGAGGCACAGGTAACAACAACTACTCTGCATTCAAACACAAGAGCCACTGGTCTGAGGTCGTTTTTACACGTTAGTGTTTCTGTGGAGCGACCCCAGTGCGCACTAGATTTAGTTCTGTTTACTTTACTTTTGGGTCGGTGTTGCTCACATATGCCACGCATTGTTCACCCCAAACGCCGCACCATGAGCCACGTGAGAGTCCATCAGCTGATCACCCAACTTATTCCTATGACAATATGCTTTAAGCGGACAGGGCCCTGTGAATACGTGCACGCGCTCGCTTCATTGCTTCATCTATACTCGGTGGTCTTTTCTTTCTCCTGTGGCTCAATACACCGTGAGGACTGGACGGGCTGGTGGCGAAGGAGAAAACATTTTTGAAACGACACACAGACAGACTGAGGCTCACCTGAGCAGACAGACCCAGGTTCACCTGAGCAGACAGAGGCAGGAGGAAACTGTTGCTGATATTAAGTTGATCCAATTTTTCTTGTCAAATGAACGTGTCAAACAGCAGCTCTGCAGTGTCCATTCATACAAATATACCTGATCTGAGTACTTTTGCCCAATTCCAGGCACTTTTACTGTCACAGCGACTGCGTAGGTCAGCTTGAGGTTGGCCACGTTCACACAGCACTTGTCCCGTTCCAGAGAGCGGGTGGAGCCGCTCCGAGACCTCCTGTTTCAAGCGATCGTGGACCGGCTGTTTACTGCAGTTCAGAGTGCGACTGTTGGGTTCACACTGGCCCAAGCGCACCTCTTTCAGAGCGAATGCTCGTTTACGTCGACCTCACTAGCGGCAGTGTGAAAATGACCTGAGAAATACAGAAACACTATCTCTAATTCTGCTCATAGAAGAATGTCTTCACTGCTTTTTTACTGTTGACTTGACGGTACTGTACCTGATTTAAAAACAAACTGACTTAAAAACATGAAAAGCAGAACTAGTGGCACCGGTCCAAAATTATTCCTCATTTACCTTATACATAGCGTCCTGATTATTCACTGCAATGAGTTTATAGCAGCTTTTCACAACTCTCAGAGACCAGTGCCGAGTTTTGGTGTGACAGTAAAGACGGTAGCAACAACTAGCATGCTAAGACGCACTTCCTAATTATCTGACCTAATTATAAAATGCTTTCTAATTAGATGCAGACAGTACACAGCTGACCTATTTTGACCTTAAGAGCTGCTTGTACATTATCTCTGTACTGGTGCAAGACAAATTTAGCTCAAATACATGGGGAAAAAAACAGATAAAGGACCTTTAATTTGAGAAAATGTTTGAATTAGATGCTGGAAAATCTTGTAAATCCATATTGTGTAACTATCCTGAGGGGTGGGCGATCTCCATATTTTTTGGGCTATCCTGACGACAATATTCAAACGATAATATAGCAATCCACCAGAAATGTCCTAATGTCCTGTCAGTTTCATGGTTGGTAAGTATTGCATGGTGGGAATGAGTGTAAAATTAACCACCTATGTTCAGGCATAACACTAGACCCTTGTATGTAAGATTGCACTGCAAGTTAATGTTCCTTCTTCTTTTACCATATTTTACAAGACATACACAATATACCGTATTTTCCGGAGTATAAGTCGCACTGGAGTATAAGTCGCACCAGCCAAAAAATGCATAATAATGAAGAAAAAAACATATATTTCACATATAAATCACATCTGAGTATAAGTCGCACCCCAGGCCAAACTATGAAAAAAAGTGCAACTTATAGTCCGGAAAATACAGTACTTGATATTCTAATTTAACATTTTTCCAAAACAGCAATTGCAATAATATATAATTTTCAGTACACCTCCCAGCGCTTTATTCTGTATAAAAATATAGATGAGACCATTAACCTCATTTTGCAAAGTGGAATATTTTGATAAATCCAGGAGTCTTCACTATAGCTTTCATTTGTACCACTTCACTTTACAATTTAAGCAAGCCATTTCTTATCAAACCCATAATCATTCACTTGTTTTCTCCTCAAATGCCTAGAAGCTGTTTTGTAAGCAGTTCATCTTTATAATGTTATATTGGCAATCTATTGTGAAGTCGCCCTAATAGAAAGTGCTCTACCATATATTGTGCAGCCGTAAAGGTAGCAGGTCTAATATTAGCCTGCATCTCTAGCCTTATGGTGCCTTGTGTAGTACCCCCTGACTTGAGTTTATCGAGCGGTTTTGAAGACATAAATAAGATCCAAGTGGCAGCAGCTCTCTGTGTCAGCATCTCCGAGTCTGGCTCTCACTTCTGTTTGACAAACTCACCATTCAAATGACCCATGAGATTTTAGGCTCAGCTGCGGGTAGTGTACAAATCCCTCACTCTATTTAAATCAAATTAACTTTAAGATCCCTCTGATGTTGACACATTACAGCTGAAGTCATCAACATTGCCTGGGGGTGTGATGCTAACTGGAGGCACTGCCCCATCTGAAGATTTGTTACTCAAGTTCGATTTTAATCTGAGCCTTAATGTGATGTTTGAACAAAATGATTGAACAACATTTGGGCTGGGCAGTTATTTGAGTCATATTTAATTATCAATGATCATCTTGGGTCTTTTAATGGAGGTATACAGCTAAACCTCTGTCAGTAAAAGCATGTGGTGTGGAGTTTGGAGAGTTGTTCAGAGGAAGAAATTGGGTTATTTTTCAGGTTAAATGGCAAATGGCAAAATCCTGTCTTGTTTCTCTTCATGAAATCAATGCTAAAAGCTATCTTAACTTTGTTTTTGAAAAGTGAGATTGTGTCAATTTTAGGAAAAAAGTTGTGATTCGTTTTTGCCCGACCCTAAACAAAATTGCCCACACTATATAAATGTTATTATTGTTAATCTACCACCACAGGCACAGGCAACAAAATCCATGTTAATCCATTGCCATGATTTCCCTGAGTTGGATGCTTTAAAATATGTATTAATGAAGTTCTTCTTAATCCATCTTAATCCCCAGACATACTGTATATTTCTATAGATAGGGTAGACTTGTAAATGTGTATGTGCCGATTATTTTTCCACACAAATTGGTACTGACCTTCTCTGGAAACAGAGCACACTGATTGATTTTGTTTGACATTCACAGTCAAGTCCCGAGGAATTTAAAAATCCAATTTAGTCGACTTAACTACAGTTTACTGCTGGATTATGTAAAACTTGTATATATTATGTATGAAGACAGTTTATTTATTTATTATTTTTTATTTTGTTTCAAAGTCAGACATGACTTAAAAAACTCTGACTTTGGTAGTTTTCATTGCAGTACAGCAACATCTTCATTGTAAGTAATAACAACTGAGAAATACACAGTATTATGATTGCATTCCAAGTGGAAGTTGCAAAGCAGCAAAATATTAATATTAATATTAAATGTATACAGTATACAGCTATAAAATGTAGTAAAAACAGTTTGACTTGTGGAGTAGTTCTTTCTGCTAATCGTAACTTGGTCATAACATATCCATGGGTTTCAAAATGATAAATTAGGACCGTAGCCATAGCGATACAGAAATCATAAAAACAATATTACATATTTTAATTGGGGAAAAAACAGGATGCTGAAACCCATGAATTGTTTTTTTATTATAATTAATAATACAAAGTACATTAAAGTCATACTGCGGAACATTCCAAGTTGTGTTCCCCTATGTTCCAAGATCAACTAAACTGTTACGAATCCACAAAAACTACACACCAACAATGTTATTTTTGCAGAGGATTATCAAAATAAGATGGACTCAAATTTGTGTAAATAAAAAAGTAGAAATTTACAGCTCTGGTTTAAGGCACTGCTTAAATCAGTCCATGTTACAAGCTAGGTCTGTGGAAAAGCATCCCTGCTCACAATTAGGGCAAATGTCTTTCTAATATATAAAAAAAAACACCTCTTATAAAATATATATGCTTGTATTTTTGTGTATTTACTGGGTGAAATGTTCTGCTGCAGTGCTTTAAGTACATTTCTTGGTTGTTGTTATTATTTTGATCTTTTCTGAAATCTCTACCCCCGGTTCACCCCCAGCACACGCAGCGGGTGGTGTCCATGTCGCGGGAGGTGGAGGAGATGCGGCGGTCGTTCGAGGATAAGCTGCGCTCCTTCAGCTCGGCGCAGACGCAGTTTGAACAGGAGAAGAAGGTGGCGCTAGAGGAGCTGAAGGCCGAGCACAGACAGGAAGTCCAAGAGCTCCTGCGCAGCCACCAGAGCCAGAACGCCAACTACAGCAAAGACCAGGAAAAACTGGTGCAGCTCCACAAAGCCGAGGTAATGTACAAGGAAAGTGGAGCAGCCAATTAAGAGCAGGACAGCAGGACCAGAGCAGAAAAGTGGGACAGTTAGACTTATTAAATGCAAAGTGTGCGGTTTTTCACTTTTTATGATATATTAAGAAAACTGTCATCATTCCTGAAATCAAGGAATCGTCTGTGGGGATTTATTTATGTCCAGGTTTTTGTTAGTTGTATAGTTGCAAGTATTTTTATAGTATTTATGTCTCTCTCAGGAATGGATATCTACATATAATAAAAAGTTAAAGAAAAGTTAAAATATGAATCCATTATTGTTTTCAGCTAAATATAACATGAATGCTGTTATAGTCGTAAGTTTAAGATATAGTTGCAAAATGAAGGCTTCTTGTACAACAAGAATCTATACATGCTATAAAAAACAAACAAAAAAAGGACAAAAATAAACAAAATATCAGTAAGTAAATAAAATATCAAAAAAATACCAAGACATATATATAAAAAAAATATTTAAAAGCAAATAGATCCAGTTTGCCTCTTTCAGTCAGAAGAGCCTATACAGTATTTATCAGGCAATATACCCCAGTGAGACAAGACCATAATATGTGTTTGTTGATTTGCTCCAGGTGGATTCTTTGTCAGAGCGAGTGGAGGAGCTCAAACAGGATAAGAAGAGGCTGGTGGAGGAATATGAAGCCAAACTCAGCAAGGTAATGGACAAACATATAGTATTTTACAATGTCTGTGATTTTTCTGTTTAACGTGGCTGTAACTAAACATTCAACCGTTTGGGAAAATAACTAAGAATACTATACCATATACTATAACTATAAAAGTTGCGTTACATTTTGTTTTTTGTGCCAATCCATGCTACTAGCAAGCTCTGAAAAAATAGGTTAGGTTTGTGAGTGGCTAAATTTGAATATAAAAGCTTGTTTAAAGTTCAAATCTTTCATAACATTGTCCAAAATTGTGATTGTTGCCCTGCCAAATCTTCTGGGAAACTGTTAGATAGTTTGCCCTTGCTCAAAGTGAAACGCTGATGTGCAGATTGTTTCGGGGCAGTAAAAGGGAAAATGGTAAAAAGGATCAGATTTAGTGCTGCTTCGAAACCCCATAAATTTCAATAAAAGCACAGTTAATGATATTGAAGCCTGTCGTCCACTTTGTCTTCACCATTCACTCTCTTGTTTCTTTGTTTTTTGTTTTCGAATATTGACATAGCGTTGTTCTGACTTAAAGTTTAAGATCAGCTAAAATATATCTTCCTTTGGTTTATTGTAATTGTAATAAGGTTTAGGCACACTTGCCAGGATCACTGGGCAACTGCATTGCAGAGTTCAGGGACCTATTTTAAGCTTTTAAGATAGTTTTAGTCTGGAAGATTAGCCTATTGAGCTTGTAGTTAGTAACGGTTAGTAACAGTATATACTAATTGAAGTGCTATTCATGCAATTTTAAATCAAATGTGTCAACTTTTACTATCTAAAATTATTCACTTAAAACACTGCTAATTTCCCTAAAACATAGTTGGCATGAATATATTATATATATTAAGATTTTTGGGGAGGTTTATAATTTTCCTTCATTTCGGACATGGGCAGCAGATATGACATACATACGAGGTAATTCCACTCACACACTCACACAGCTCAACTGTTACCTAGCAACCATAATGTAAACCCCCGCTCTTCATCATTGGTTGAGTGGTCAGATCCACTGACCCACAGGTTGGCGTTGCGATTCCATCTCCCACAGATGTATGCTGTCGTTGCGTCCTTGGGGTAACACACTTAACCCCCCTTGCCCCCAGTGTCTGCATACACTGGTGTATGAATGTGTGAGGTGGAAAAGTGCTATATAAAAATATGACCATTCACCATTTAAACAAGGGCCAAAACTTATCTGAATTGCACAGTAGTGATGATTAGACTAATACCAGTCTACCACAGGTACAATCTCACCAAATCAAGTTATAATAAAAAAACTCATATGCAAGGAAAATCAGCAGTACATTTTTCGTCATGGTGCTGGTGCAAATTGCTGTATCTGTATGAATAACCGTAAGCGACAGCCCCTTTCCAGGCCCTGTCATGTGTGAGAATAAATAAACATCTTTCCTTCGTTAGTATTCAAACTCTATCTCCCCGCTCCCATAGGCGCAAGCCTTTTATGAACGTGAACTGGAAGCCATGAAGAGAACTCAACAGCTGACCGCAGACAACCTCCTGGCCTGGAAACGCACAGAGGCTGAGCTGCGACGGGAATTTCAAACCCAGGAAGCAGCTCTACAGAAAACTTTGGGAAAACTACGGTCGGAGCTGGCCAGGGTCACGGACGAAGCCAGGGAAAACCGAGAAAAATCCCACAAACTCCAATCTTCACTCACTGTCGCAGAGAGCACCATCAAGGTAAGGGTCGGGGAGGGGCTTGTAAACTGCTCATGTTAGGGATTTTTATAGATGTATCTTTATGAGGCCATTTCTGCTACAAATTTTATACACACTCTTAAAAATGTGTCCTCTGGAAAAGACAATAAGCAGGGAGAGTCGTTCCTGTAGCATGCCCTTGTGTTTGCTCACAGCACTTGAGATCAGAATTTATCACCCTTGTTGAGAGAATTTTACAGTGAGCACTTTCAGTACAGTTGCGGATCCATTTTGTAGTTGACTCAAAAGTTACTCAAAAGTGTTTAGAACTAACTATTCTGGACACACTTTTTTCCTGGTCAACACTTTCTGAACGTGGACATAACCTTACTATATCCATGGGTTTCAGAAATGATGGAAAATTAGGACTGTTGCCATAGCCATTAACAATTTAAAACTAAATATTACCCAGAAGAATACCCAGCTCTCATGCAGGGTTGTACCATATGTCACAGTGCCCGAGGTAAAATTGAACTGTGTTTACAAGAAGTACATTGAAAAAGCCTGTATCAGTTTGACACATACAGAATGCATTTGTGTTTTGTGTGACTGGCTCAGATCTAATTACCTGACTTGTGTATGACATTGTAGAAATAACCCAGTGTTTCTGTACCTGTGAATAAATATCATTTCTGCCATTAGAATTCCACTCCTTACGTATTGTACAATCCAAACTATAATGCACTGTGCAACCAACATACCACCTTTTAGTACATAAATGGAGCTTTATGTATGTCTGTCCTGTCAATAATTCAAACCAAAGTGAGAACATGAAATATGTACAAGAATTGCCTTTTTAGTTTAATATTAAAGGCAGTATTATGCAAAATCGACTTTTTGGAGCTTTCTTACCATGTTATAACATTGTTCCCTCATCCAAAAACATGCCTGAAGAGATTTTATATGTCATCCATGCATGTTTGCGTAATCTAGCGATCTCCTCCAAACACTATTTGAACCCTCCTTGTGGTTAGCTGTACAATTCTGTCCAATGCTCAACCCACAAGCCTACATCATCCATGCTGCCCCATGAAAAAGCATGATATGAAACAATAAACTACAACTTCACAAACCCGATGCTATGTGCAGTAGTTTCAGCCCTCTGAAGGGGGAGTGACTTGACACGGAAAGCAAAGGGAGGGAGGAACTTAAAGCGTCAAAAACGAAACTGAAACATAAAACATGTTAATACGTTTTTGACGAATATAACATTCTCAAAACAATAAAAGGTAATATGGTGATCTAAATATGTTATGTGTTAGCAGGTAATACCTCACAGAAGTGTAATACCCCGTCTTTAAACTTTTCAAAGATTTATACTATTGAGCCATCTTTCATAGTGTTGCTCTGAAAAAGTGCAAAGAAACTGGTATTCCGTACATCCCACCTGTCTGTCTACAACACCATTATTTGTGTGAAATAAAAATAACATCTTATGTACAAAGCTGAGTTTTCCTCTCAAAAATATTCCAGTCATTAACTTCGAAAGTCTTTGGGAGCGACTCATAGGATTATCTCCGCGCGTGAACATAGGGTTGACGTGTGCTCCGGGGAATTGGTAAAGTAGGTCTGTTTTGTTGTTCGGATTTGCTCAGAAGGTTGTGAAATTATGGCTGATTGCACAAGTTTTTTAGTTGCTGCCGATCAAGGTCAGCTATGCCTGGAGTTAATAAATTCATTAACTAGAGGAGCAATTAACTGTAACCCAGATAAGGAAGTGACAGGAATTGTGGAGCTCTGCAACATTGCGACGGGCTAAATAAAAGGATGACAAAACAAAAACCTGAGTCTGGTGTCAAATCATTACAAATATCACACATGTAGGAGAAGACAGTATCACAATAATCTCTTAATAAGGCCTCAGTTTGTGAACATATCTTTTAATCCCCCCTCTCCCGCGGTGAGTTCATAGTGGTTAAGAAATGGATTTACAATTATCTGCAAAAGGCTGAAAGAAGGTGTTTTTTTAATCTTCAGATAATGTCCTGTTTATTAGGACTTATGCAACATTGGAGTAATTTTAGTAGATCATGTTAGTATTCTAGACTATATGAAACCAGTGCTGGATGCATTTCAAGACAGTTAAAGCTGCATTGCGTAACTTTTCTGGTGGCGTATCCTTCCGTCACCTGCTTATATCCATGGGGATGTTGTTACTTTGCTTAGAATGTTCTACAGTATGGCGTGGAGATGAGCAAGTGGTGCCACCAGGCCGAGTTACGTGTCAGATCTGCAGATAGGCGACCCCGCTCATAGTAAAAATGTTTTCCAAGGTATGTTTCAGCCATAAAAATATCAGTAGATAGATATGTTTAAAGCCATACGGCGGAACATCCCAGGCAAAGCAAAAACATCTCCATGGATACAAGAAAATAGTATACACTCTACCAGAAAAAGTGACACAGTGCATCTTTAAATGATTAATGGCTGGATATATTGACATCAAACTGTTGTCTAGGGATTGGACTGTTTTTTACACACTCACTAGTAGCACACAGTCATGTTTTATCAACTTATAATGATTTTAAGAACTCAAAATAAATGTATAATATATGAACTCTTTCTAGTGCCGCAGTTTCTTCTGCAACTTCTTTTAAAATGAAAATGTTGCCTATTAAAGTAATTGCTTTGATAGATACATTACATTCTACAGTGAAATCTGTGCCCTTTTAAATTTGCAGAGACAGGCGCCTGAATAACATTTGTGACACCAAATTGAAAGGCCACTAATCTCAGGAGACTTAATTACTGCTGGAAATAGAGCCATCAAATGGAGTTACCACTGGTGTGTGATGTGAGGAGGGGGGCTGTGTCAGGACATCATGGCTTCTTCAATCTGTGATCCAAACATAATTGTGTGATAGGCTCGGGAAATCATTTGAGAGACACTTTGCAAAATATGGTGGATTAAATTAGATGGTTCTAACAAGCTTCTATTTAAGCAACATGCCAAAAAACAAACCCAAAATATTCCTTAAAGAGGGGTATTTTACTTCTATGGAATATTAACTGCTAACACATCACATATTTAGATCACCATTTTACCTGTACTAAGATGTTTATAAGTTTTCTTGACACTCCGAGTGTCCCCTCCCTTTGCTCTCTGTGTTAAGTTACTCCCCCTTCAGAGCACTATTACAACACAATCAGCATGTATCCTGCTAATGAAACTACTGCACATCGCATCAGGTTTGGCAAGTTGTTGTGTGTGCTTTTGTATATTTATGGAGAATTGTCGCGTGGGAGCATGGATGGCGTAGGCTTGTGGACTGAGCATTAGACTCATTAGAATCGTACAGCTAACCATAAGGAGCACCCGGGAGAGATCGCTAAATTACTGAAACATGCTTGGATGACATCTAAAACCTCTTCAGCCATGTTTTTTAGATAGCTCAAAAAAATCAATTGCGCATAATACCCCCTCTTTAAGTCTCAGTAAAGCAATGGCCACTGTCACTGTTTTTGGCTGTGCAGTTTAGGGTGAGGTCCATTTGGGTTGGTTTCAAAGGCTTTTAGAAATATCAAACAATAGATCACCAAAATGTACCTTGTTTTATTTGTATATATTTTAATAGAAATGAGGGACATAACCAGTCCTATTTACAGTGAAAAATGAAGACATTAAAATATGTATAGTGGTAATAAATGGTAATAAATCTCCATTGCATCTTTGAGGTAAACAAAAAACACTAATAGACAAAGACTAGGCAAAGCTTTTAAAAGTTACATCGTTGTTTTCTTCATTTCTGAAATAAAGTCTGCATTTGAACACTAATTATGATTCCTGTCGGTCTACTCACTAACAACACATTTTACTAGTACAGTTTTTGACTATGTTGTTGCTTAGAAAATGAACTCTCGGCTATTCTTATTCTGGTTCATTTTTCAACCTGCCTGTGACTGCTTAATTAGGTGCTTCCACAATGAAATATGTGGCAGTGTCATCAGTGCACAATTAGCATTTCACAGAACGTCTTGATAAGCCGTACAAAAACATCAAGTCATTTACTTGCAAGACTTTCAAATTCCAGCATCTCAGGCTTTGAAATATGTGCGTAAATGAAAATGTTGCTTTAGTTAACCTGTCTTGACGGTAGTACATTTCGTGATTAAATTTGTAAAGAGTTTGAAGAGGTTGAATCTTAAAACAAAACAGAAATATTGTCAGCATACTGAGCAAAAAAGTAAATTTTGTCTCGCTCCAGTACAGATATATTGTAAAAGCAAAGGTCTAAATGAGATTGTTGCGTGCTGTCTACATCTAATTATAGAGCGTTTTTATCATTCACAAACTATAAGCTTTGTGCACTGTTAGCATGCTAGATGTTGTTAGCTGTGTATCGTGAGGGCAAAACTCTGCTTTGGCTTTTGAAAGTTATGAAAAGCTCCACACCAGGGAATAATTAGTATGCAAGGAATGCGTTGGGAAAGTGCCAACAACAACAAACTGGTTCTGTTTTTACTTTTTAATACTGAAAAAATAAGGGAAGCTTTTTGTTTTTTACCGTAAACCACTAATTTTCGGGGACTAAATGGCCTGAGTTTGCTCTTTTAATGAACAGATGTCTTATCCAAACATAGGGGTCAATAGTTCAACCCACCTGCCTGGGTCCCATTGGCCTCACTTGAGCTCACCTCTTCACATGTGTCTCCTTTAATTTGCACAGAGCTGCTCTGTGGTTATTAACATAGTGGGTTTCATTGTCTTTGTGGTGGCAGCAGTAATTAAGTTTGAGGCTGTCTGTTTGATAGGACTGAAAGATGTGAAATTGCCTCTCATGATTCAGGCTGGAGGAGAGCGCACCAGATTACACTGTATGTGTGTGTGTGTGTGTGTGTGTGTGTGTGTGTGTGTGTGTGTGTGTGTGTCTGTGTGAGCGAGCCTGTCAGAACTCCCCCTCAAGTGTAGTTCTTATTAAATGAGCTGCAGTCATCGTTTATGTTCCTTGCATCAGTATTGCCAATATATGCAAGATGTTCAAGAGTCATGTCATTTCAGATAGGAATTAACTTCACATTTTTGTATATGTGGCCTTAGATGCCAGTTTTAAAGCTCCAAATAATGTGCCGATTACATGCCTGTTGCCCCCTGCTGGCGATGACAAGGAATGAAGTATGATGAACTGGAAAAATAGCAGCATGGCTATCAAAGATTTTATGCAAACAGTAGGAGCTTTGAAATGTCAGTTATTTAAATGATTATGAGAACAGGCTCATTAAAGCAGTATGGACGGAGGAGAGACAGAAATGACAAGATTTTTTAAACATGCATTGTAAAACAAAACACTGCTCTAGATATGTTTTAAAAGCAGAAACAGAGGCTTTTCATTTTCAGATAAAATTGCATCTATTACATTACAGATCTCTTCAGCGACCATTTCAAATCTAAAAATAAACTCTGCAATTCTCCTGAAACCTCCCTGTTTACTCCATTATTCCCCTATTAACCTTTGCTAATTGAGTTCAATGTCCAGTCTACACTAGTGTTGATCCTCTGCTATTTTGACTCTGATCCAGGACCTGAACAAGCAGCTGGACGAGGTGACCCAGAACTCAGAGATAGTGGAGATCCGCCAAAAGGAGGCAGAGTGTGAGCTGGAGGCCGCCAGAGATCGAGTCCAACAACAAGCCACGGAAATCCTGCTCAAAGCCAGTAAGACTTTCACACATTTCACTGTATAGCACCTACTTAGCACTTCCCACATGTGTAATGCAACGCTTCAGCATTATCATTCAACCAGCTCTAAGCAGCGTAATGGCACTTTGCTGTATGTAATGAATTATGCTGTGCCTTCTTGCATGTTAGAATCTCATGATGTCTCTTTATGGGTGGGTTGAATAGTGAGAGTAAAACTTGTAAGGGTGAACAATTATGGATTTTTTTTTCTGACTAGCACTGCAGGTACAAAAGATTCAGGACAAATGTTTTAAAATGAGTTTTTAGTTCTGAGTGCACATTATAAATTGTCAATGAAAGTAACTGTGGGCTGCTTCCCACTGGAAGTCACGGGCAGCGTCCTTTTTCAGATTCTAAAGCAAATATCTGTGCTTGTAGCTCATTAATATGTTGCTGATTGTTCCGACAGCATTCACAGAAAGAATTCCTTAGGTTTCTTCCGCTGGACATGTTGCTGGCTCATCAGATATTTTGTTTAAAAAATGTAAAAATGGTTTAAAAGTCTTGGTTTACTTAAAGGAAAATCATAAGTAGACAGATTTTCCAGCACTGGTAGAGGTAAAATGATTAAAAAGTAAAGAAGGAAGCAGTGGGAGTAAGCAAGGTTTGTGTCTGCACTCGGAAGCATCACTGCTTAGAACTGCTCAACTAATACGAAAATCACATGCATTTCAGAACATGTATGTAGAGAACTGTAGGGTTAGGAGGTTTTAGGACATTTTTTTCATAATAATAAGACAGAAGATTTTGCTATTTGCAGAGAAAATTATGCTTGACTAATAAGGAACTGTACTTTTGCGGTGGAGGTGTTTGGATGTTGTACACAAACCAGACCAAAGAGCTAAATGCACCTGACAGAGGCATTAATAACTGTGTGAACTAACGATGCTCATTAGTTTAACCTGTCAGGGCCTTTGCTCAATGACAGATAAAAGTGATTCATGGGCTTCATTAAAACTCGGGCCGACAGATGCGGCCACATGTACGTATTCACCCACATCAAAATGTTTTAGCATAGCCGGGTCAGCGCTTACGGTAGATTCATTGCTTTGCTTAAATTAAGTCTGTTGCCAACTGGAACCTTTTCATATCACCTGTCAGTCATTCATAATAAATAATAGCCCGCCTTGAAACAGCTATTTGTTTCTTTGGTGATAGCGATTTTTGTTTGGTGTAGACTAGATATTTTATTTTAGTTGTGCTATTCAACTTGTGTGTGTGCGTGTATTAGAGCAGTGATTGAACATTTTAATATTGTTATTATAT
>KN486313.1:14684-56073 GCA_000787095.1 Periophthalmodon schlosseri | reverse complement strand
CTAAACACACCTAAAATTTATTAAATATAAATAATTAATAGAATAATAAAACTTCAGAAGATGATCCTTTTGCTGTTAAATTTGCACAGGGAGTGAGTTACAGAGTCAGCATTTCCTGTCAGTTTGGGAGCTCAGCTAAAGAACAGGAAACAGCTCTGAACAACATCAGCTGACACATGCAGCCACACCACAAACTGCAACACAGATTTATGATGTCTTTAATGTAAATCATTCATGAATTCACCACTTTGAGTCTTTGAGAGAGACGACTCAGCGGGCTCATAAAATACGCCAACGGCATTTGGATAAAGTTAGGGCAGAACCACCAGAGGAGAACTCAAATATGTCATTGTGTGCGTATTCAGTATTTTATATAGTGGAAATAGTCAAAATAGTACCTTGGAGTACTCCTGAGCCAGTTTGCTGTATTTTGTTTGCAGATCTGTGACGTTGGCCATTGTTCCTTGAAAGAGTATCCCACAACAGATGCGTTTGTCACAATCAAATGACAAGCAGATAGTTCCCACGATAACCTGCCAAGTCTCCTTCTTCACAGCATTGGACAGTGTCTTCTTGGCTTTAACCGGGTTGGTTTACTGTCAATAACTCGCCAATTCAAGACGTTCCAGTACGTTTATAATTACAATTTGCCGTTGACACGTCATAATAAATGGGTCGGTAAAGCGTTGAAAGAAAGAAAACAAAGGCTGTCATCTGATTTAGACAAAACCGGATGTTTTCTCAGATGACAACGATTTAATTAGCGTTATTAGCCGTGACTGAGCATACGAGCTAACAGCGAACCGCTACCTGTCAAAACATGCCCCAGCGAGAGTCAAATAAGGCGTCAGGTCCCGATAAATATTAAACGATGACTTAGTTTATCGCTAAATTAACAAATCACCAACGACATTCCACTGACAAACGGGAATATGATCATTATTTAGCCGCAAAAGCTCAGAGCTGCAGAGACAGAAGCGCCGGGGTGAGAGGTCATCAGAGGAAAGTGATGCTGTGGACTCCGAGAGCGCCCTCTGCTGTGTGGAGATTTGTCTACACTAAAGATGAAACATGAAAAATGAATGAAGTTATGATTAGGATGTTGTTATATTTACTATGGCTATGATCAGTTTAGTGTCTAATTGTTTATTATTGCTTTTTATGAATTCATGTTCAAAAACAGCAACATTGTTCACACTCGGCTTACTTGGTCTTGCATAGCTCCACAATAGTTCATGTTTTGAAGGCTCTACAGTCAGGTGCATTTCAGATTTTAGAATTCCCTATTGATTACACTGTACTTTAATTAGAAATATATATAGGATATATTCATGAATGTTGAAGCTGATAATTTCTATTAGTGATCAGAGTAGAACCTATAACTCACTATATTTCAACACAAATCAGCATTTCAATTCAACAATATGATACAGGACATTTTTTTTTAAGGTTTTGTGGCCTGGATAGTCCTCCATTTTAACATACTTGTGTCAGTTATGTCAAAATAAACTTCTCAGTGATCATTTAAAAAAAACACTGTTATGTATATAGCTATTGTCAGCGGTTTGTTACTGGCTGTTGAAAATATATCATCAACAAAATTAAAATTGTGGCCAGTTTGGTACAAGCTGTGATTTCCCCCTCCTACAGCTTGTGACCTGTTTAGCCAGGAAGTGAAATGTTAATGCACCCATTACAGTTCCAATCCGTAGATTAATGCACCCTAATCCACTATGATCCACACCGGGCAGCGGTTATCAGAATAATATCTAGTCATATTAGTAAAGGATGATGTATAGACATGCATCATATAGGCTTGAGTGAATGAGGTAGAACAAAGACATATGGATGCCTGGCTCACTTTTACTCATCTTAAATGCACACAGGCGAACACAAACTCACTGCAGCCACAGCTCCAGCATTGTCTGGTTGCCTGGTAACTGCCGGCGTGGCGTGGGGCCGTGGGAGGGGGAGGAGATGGGGGGAGGTGATGCTGCTCTGATTTCAGCTGAATCGAGGCAGTGAGGGGAGAGCCCCCCTCTATCCACACAGGACTCTATTGAACAATAGAGCAGTGCCAATGGGCCCGAGGCAGTCAGACGAGCCCTTGTTCAGGGTCACACAGTGTTCAGCCCAGTCCTCCATGACTAATTAACTTACAGCCAACATGTCGTTAGGACATCTGATGCTGCATCCATCACTGGCACATCCCAGGAATCTACGTTTAGGTGAGGTGTGCCCTGGCAGCCGGCCATGTCCCTACATTCAAACCACATGCAAAAGAGGAAGGGCTGTGAGCCACCACACGTGCTGGGCCCAGCTTGTGCAGAGAAAACACAACTGAACTACTGCACTTGCTGAGAAATATCGGCCAGCTGCAACACGACAATGTGAAAGCTGAGAATCCAAGCACATGGAGCCAGATCCTCCAATCTCTGCCACACTATTAATCTGCTGGCCTTCACAGCAGGAGGCGACAGTGATCAAAAATGTAACTTGTCAAATGTGACACAAATCCTAAATTATGTGGAAAATCATGTTGCTATTTCTGAACAAAAGGGTGCATATGTGAAGACATGAAAACATTTTCAAATACAGAGGATCTATAACACAAAACCAACCAAAGTAACAAGAACAGGTTTTTATTAATATTTTGTAATACCATATATAATGCAATTGCATATCTTTGGCGAAAATAAATCTTATAAACATTTTATCAACAGAGGTTAGCATACAAAAACCAAAAGGTTGTGTCATTCAACAGACATGGCAGACAACGGACACAGACTGATACTGGGTTGGCAGGTTTGTCAAAAGCAACAAAATGTACATTATCATCATACCCATGGTGACTGCAGAACTATATAATAAAATAATGAATGCTGTTGAGTAACAAAGTGGTTGTTTGCATTTTGTTTGATAAATTTGCTGATTAAGGGTCACCAATAATTTGACAGCCTTTTTTGCAAGTGCTACTGTCAAAAATGGGCACATAATGACTAAACAAATAGTAACTAAGCAGCAGCCTTCTTTTTACTGAGTTTCAGATTTTTAGCTTCAATATTTCTACACCCGACAGGATGCATTAGTGGCAGTTTTCTTGGATTAAAGGTAGGGCTAATCTTTTGACTAGAGCCATAATACATAACACAAATCTTACAAAAACAATCATGTAAAATGATCAAATTATCATTCAACAAAAGTCTACAGTACACAGGGAAAGCATCCATCTAAAATTTGATACCCCAGCTGTATATCCATTTGGCAACAAAAGGATTCAGGATAAAGTGTTAATTAACTGTTTTCTATCAAGTTCAAGAAAAAGCAAAACAAACAACATGAAACCTGGCAGTCATGGTTAAATTAAAGACAAACAACATTGGCAAAATACTTGATCACTACCATCATAGTGAAGGCGTATTGCTGAAAAATAAAAACAGGGAGAGAAATATTGTATGTGCCTCGTTGTAAGCCTTAACAATAAGAGTTTGCGTTTAATAATCCCATAAATTAAAGTCATAAATAAGATGATGATTAACGAACAATCAATTTGTTCTTTTCACAGCTAAATAAGACCAGTGTATGCAAGAGTGAATGACAGCTGCAGCATACAGCTCCAAATCGATAGCAAAAAAAAAAAAAAAAAAAGAAATTGGTTAAGTCACAGCTATGAGCAGAGTCCTTCTCTCCCATTTCCTGTTTAAATAATTGAAATAAAAAAAATAGGCCATTGCTTGCCTGAATCACAACAACACAGTGATGGCGGGAAATACAGTGACGATGACCCATGAACCTGGCACAAGAAGAAAAAAATGGCACCATTCATGCTTATAACATTGTTGTGGTTTGTATCTATTTTGACCCAAGGGGAAGAAGAAGTGTGTGCATTACATTGTGGTACAGTTGTGCGTGTCCATGGCATATTCTGCACTGTGTCAGCAATTCAAAATGAGGATTGTGGCATTTACTAAAGTGGCTTGCAACTTCCCCTCAGTGAACTGCATGCAATCAGCTGACAACAAACACTCCATTTCACAGAGTGTGTAGAGAGCACGGGCTTCCTTATTTTGTTCAAGGAGGAAGAGCAGAGGCCAAACTCCGGTGGCTTGTCCAAACTGTGCAACACTAGACTGGTTTAAACAACTCACTACAGCTTTGTGGCTCAGAATCACTAGGTTTAATCTCCGGTCCGGTCACTATTTCTTTACGATTCCGAGATAGGACAAGCGCCTTAGCAGAGGTCTAGGCTTTCCAAGGGCTTCTCGTTTTGGGTTATTCTTTTCCATTTGTTTCTGCATATTTTGGAAATACCTGTGTAGCATATGTGCTCAGTAATTTAAATGTTAGTAAGTATATTTTAGACTAGCCCTTGTGGCCATTTACTTGTACTCTTTTATGTGAAATGGTTTAGTTCAATCACACTGCTGTGAAAAGGAGATATAATGCCAGAATACTTGACAAGCATTTCAGATTTAAACCTGGGTTAACATGCAACACACACCTAAACCCATGGAGGATAGATCACCTATGTCTGAACATCTGGCACGGTGCACAGATGTTGCAGAGGCTAAACATGTGGATATAGGCTTTGAGCTTGCACAGTAAATGTCAACAACACACTGATTAATGACAGACTGTAAGTGGGTGAGCGAAAATAAATGAAACAACATTCATTTAAAGAGCACTGGGATGGTCACATAAGACTGAGTGGAGTAGAAGAGCTGACTTTGCGAATCATTTTGGCAGTGGCAAAGTAATACCAATTCTCATTCTGAGTAAAATGCGCTAACAATAATTAATAATACTACTCCATTCATTCTCTTCAAATTAAATTAAACTAAAATTCTCAACTCAACATGCCACCAGAGTATTTTGAAAAAGTTAATGATGTGGATAGTAATTATTGCATCTCTCCTACGAGGATTCAAAGGTCAAAATGTTCAAAAAACAGTGGCATCTTTAGCACAAAAAGGAGAAACTGCTCACACCAGGAGGTTAGGTTTTGTCTGTTACAAACATGCACTCATTCGCTTCTTAAATAGATTCACTTGGAAGAGGATACAGGTTTTGAGGAGGAAGCATGCAACTCTTTAGAAAAAGTCCCATTTTCTTTTGAATCACCATAGTAGTCCATCAGAAGCAGGCAGGTCATTTTGGATAGGTATCTCCAGTGCCCAAACACTCACCCCCCCCACTGAAGTTCGCCCCGAGTTACAAAAGTCTCTATATGGCTTTGCTCTCCTGTGTGAACTGTGAAACTATTGCCATTTGTGGGTGTTGGACAGGGTTATCCCAAACAAAACAGAGGCTGAAAATGTCAGGTGAGCGATCAGATTAGGAAAAGGAGGCACACCGGGACAGGGGGCAGAGGTCAGGGGTCACACAGGAGGTGGAGTCTGATGGAGGTTAAAAAAAAATCTTCATTTTCGATGGTGTTTTGTGCTCTTGCGTTTGGAGCCCTCTGTGCAGCTGCGGATCCCGGCCAAGTGTAGCAGCGAGCCGGCGGCCTCCTTCAGCTCCTCGTCCAGCTCCACCTTGATCTCGTGGCGGGCCCGTTTGCTGATAGGCCACTTGATGGGGGCGGGGCGGCGCAGGGGGGGCAGCTGCACCCCTTTCTCATCCCACAGGTCCATGTCCTCCTCGCTGTGGAAACCTTCGCTGCCGGCGCGGATTGACTGGGCACGCTCACAGCCCTCTTCATCTAGAGAGGACAAGGAGGAGGAGGAGGAGCGGGACGAGCAGCGCTGTAGGGCCATGCTGCTGTAGTTATGGTCCTGCTTTGGGTCACTGCTCACCAGCACCGAGTCCGGGCGGGACAGGTCCAGAGGGACATCAGAGTTACCTGTGGGAGAGGTGAGATTAATACAGCTACAAGGATAACTCTCTTACAGATTTACTGTTCATGGGTTTCAAGCTATGGCAACGGTCATCTATCGGAATTAAGCAATTCGGATCAAAATACTATATCTTTTGAGTGGGGAAATGTCCTCACAGAATCATTTAACTCAAGAAGGAATCATTTGCCAGAAATCCACAAATAGTTTTCTAAAAAAAAACAAGTAGTTACATACAGGTCTATGTGATTTTAGTAATATTCGTTGTTTAGGCCAACTTGGCTAGCCTAACTATCAGGAACAGGAAGCAATGGCTGTAATATTATTTGTTAAGAAAATGTAAACTTTAAATAGACAGAAAAGAGGTTAGTAATACTCAAAGATGCAGTTCACACTTCTCTCTTCCTTAAAATTTTAAGATGTTTAAATGGAATCAGATTACTTGTATATCAAAACAAAACAAAAATAGAAAAATCTTAAAACCAATGGATTTTGTAAGATTTGTTACATTTATAACTAGTCGACATTAGTACAGCAGTAATAAGTCAAAAGCAATGCTCTTGAAAGCTATTGATTCAAGACCCATCCTCCTTTGGGAAACATAAGACATCATAAATCAGAGCACAGACAGAAAAAGCAGATTTAAGCAATGAGACAGTGAACACAAAGTACAGGTGAGCGTATGGCTGCTGGGGTGTTCCTTACATGGATCAACGTGGTGCCCTGGGGCAGAGTTTAAGAGCATCATGGCAGTGGCAGCGTCAATGTCAGACTCTGGAAGAGGAGAGAACATGCACCATGGTCAGTCAATGAGGGGCCGGAACAACTAATGTGAAAACTAATTATTCTCCAACAGTTTTAGATTTAGTTAAATAGTAGATTTACAGACATATTTGGTGTATTTTGGTTGTAAATACGTTTGTTGTTATTTTCATGAAAGATCTGACAAGTGGACGGTGTTGTTGTAATAATACTTTTTACTTGTCTACTTCTGTGTCAAATGTCATGATTGTTCGGGCACATTTTTTTTAGCATTGTTCCTATACCCTAATGCAAATTTCGTTTGGTGTGGGGGGCGCTGATGCACCATTTTATTTATTGTTTGGAAATTGGAAATTGGCAGAAATTAGAGAAGCACAAGTTTTTGGGAAATCTTTTGGGCAAAGAATAATATTATATTGTGATGCGAAAACAATATTCCCATTTAAAAAATATATATAAATATACATTTTTGGAAAGCCCTTGCACATTCCTACATCATGGTGAGGCTCCCTGGTCACTGATGGGCACTAATGCATTAACGAGGCCGTGCTTCGCACAGCTTTACGATACTAATATGCCCTTCACCAGCTTGTGGCACTCAGGCTTAAATATATAAAATGTTATTGAATGTGAGTGAATCATTTCAATAATTTATCCTAATCATGGCACTTATTAAAATATGTGATTTAATATTATTATGTTTAAGTCACTAAATTAGGTTAATAATACATTACAAAATAAAAATGATAATAAAAATACATTATATAATCATTTCAATTTGTGTTCACATAATTGAATAATAAAAAAGCTAATTAATTTGTTTATGAAATTGTGTCTATATTTTTGCACCTATATTTTCCAGAACACTAATGCAAAGAGTGCATCCACTGACAAAGTGTCTAGGAGCCTGGTATAGCTTCACTTCTGGGTCTCTAAATTATTAATGATTACAGTGAGACTGAGTGCTCCGGCAAAAACCTCTGCCTGTCGTCAAGGTTACAAATCCGAAAGGCAGAGGCTGAGGAGGCTGCTCTCTCTCCCTCAGTCATGGTCTACTACATGAGGCATCGATGACTTGAAATAAAGCAACGTACCAATCCAAACCAAGGCCACAAAGATGCTGAATGTACTGAATTATGACCAGGCAACACAATCAAATACTCACAAAAACACAAAGCAAAAATATAAAACGGCCAGTTTGTAGAAAAGCAAAAAGTGATGGTCCATTCTCACCTTTAAATGAGCAGCTTTGTAGAAGGAGATGACGAGGTGGTGAGGAGGCACTGAGAGAGAAAAGAGATAAAGGATTTAGAGTTAAATTGCAGTCTGCTGTTGCTGCGTTTAGCCGTTTCCTTTCATGGGTTACCACGGTGAATCATCTGCTTTGATTTGTCCCCATCCTCTGCATCTTTCTCTGACACCAACTAACTTCATGTCCTCTTCCGTCTGCCTCTTGGCCTGTTACCTGGTAACCATCATCAGCATCCATGCTTCTATCTACGCATATATTCACCAGCTCCTCTATATAATACAAAATTCAGACTTTTTGCTTTATTTCTTTACTAAAAACAAGTAACATATTCCCTTGTTAATAATTGTAGGTACTTTTTTATGTTCTTCAGTGCTACCTAATATCTTGTTCTCAAAGAAAGTACAAAGTTGGTCTCACCAGTCTTCTACACATTCTGCAAAAATTATCAACCAATCTTTTCCTCGAGTCCCACCATAACACTGGCATCACAAAATCACATGTTTTTTCCCATCTAAAAAGTAACTATACTGGCCAAAAACTTAAGATTAAATATAGGTAATATATATTAACATTTATAATCCCAAAATTATATGAGATAAAATTATTCAAATGAAAATTATTTGTGCCACCATAGACTCCCTGTAATCTGTATCAACTAAATCATCACAATTTTTACTAAACATAACAAGAGTGATTGCACATAGGAAGTAGCTTAATATTAAAACAACCCATAAACAAAGCACAAATAGGCAAGCACTGAGTCTCTTAAAATGTTCACATACGTCTTGAGTCCAAAAGCATACAGTATATTTGTTTTGACAAGTGCCTCGATCACAACCTCTCTAAGAAACTTGACACTAATTCAGAGTAGCACATGACTCTTTTCCTCATAAAAAGGTCAATGTCTAAGAGCTTTTATTAGATCGACACTACTAGACAGGGCTTTCATCCAACAGTGGGTACAGTATATGGTCAGTAAAAATCAGGTAACTAGAACAAGTCGATAAACCAATAATGAGATCTGATTTTTGGAGTTTGTTTAGATGCACGAAAAATCTGAGAATCAAAAACAACTTGTGAGATGCGTCAGTTAATTAACAGATTTTTTAGAATAACAGTTGCATCTGAATAATTCGTTCAGTCTTTCGATTTAAATTTTGTTTTTTGCATAATTTTCCTCGTCAAAACCTGCAGAGGTGTGAACAATCAGAAAGAAATCAGATAACTCACATGAGATGAAATGGTTTACATGACATTTCAATAATATGATAACTCCAGAAATCAGATTTTGATCAGATTTTTGATGTACATATAAACAGCCAGTGCCAGTTAAGATACTTAACTGTTCATTAACTTATTAAAACAATGTACAGTTACTTTGCCATAGCAGTTACTAGAGCACTTCATCTGGATGTTACCTGGGTGGGGAGGCAGGAGGTGTGCAGAAGGCATGTGCGGCTGGGAAGTGCTGCTTCTTCAGGGCTTGGATCAGGTTCGGGCGGTACTCTGGATCGACGCACCACAGAGAGCCTTTCCCATTGGCCTGGAGGGAAAACAGTCACACGTGTTTTCAGTTCATTAAGATTAAAATGTCACAGTAATGATTTATGTCTTGCTATACCCCTATAGATCATACAATAGAGACTGAACAACTGCATGAGACACCTCTTCAATGTGTTCTGAAACACATTATTCAGGTAGGGCTGGGCAAAAAAATGTATTAAATTAAATCAAATTTGAAGTTCAAATGGATTTGTTTGGATTTTTTTTTCTTCCACTTTCTTGCATTGGAAATTGCACTGAAAATGCAAGAAAGGCTGCTCACTGCAGTCACAAGGACCAAAGTTGAGCACAGCACCGTGCAGCACTGACTGATTTGTCATTAAATGTTGGGGCTACATGTTTAATGTAATAGTTTATTTTATCTCATTCATAAAAGATGTTCCCAATGGTCAATAGGTTAAATATGATCACTGAATACTTTTCAGTTTTCAGATTTTCTGTAGTTTGCAGAACATTTTTAGTGTAGAGGGAAAAAAATAATTATAATAAATCAAAAATCTAATTTTTTTCGCCCATAAATCACCAATCGTTCTGCCCTAATAGGCCAGTTTTGTTTTTTTTTTATATCTGTAGTGTCTGCAGTGAATTCCAGCATAATGTCTATCTACAAGTTTTAAATGATGCCTTAAAAAGGCGGAGAGTCCAACAACTCCATGGGGATGTTATTGCTTTGCCTGAAATGTTTCACCGTGTAACATAAATGTTTATATCTCTATAGAGACAAGCAGGTGGCACCATTAGACCAAGTTACAGGTCAGATCTGTGAAGTGGCGACTCCACTCACTGTAAGGATGTATGTTTTCCCAGTTTTATTTACATCTGTAACTTAAAGCCTTATTGTAGAATATTCCAGGAAAAGCAAGAACGTCTTCATGTGATATGGGAGCCTCCACCAGAAAAGTTACATAGTGCACCGTTAAGTTTATAAAAGCAGAGAATTCTAATATAAGTGACTCATAAGAACTGCAAATATGCTGTGACATACACTATGGCCTTTAATGCCCTATAATACAACTGAAACACTGAATTTAACTTTAACATTGATTTATTGTCACAACTGACATTGCCAAGTATAATTTTTGATTTGAATAACAGAGGAACGTTTTCCATTATGCCAAGGAAGGCTCTAAAACTCTCCACTGGATCCAGAAATGACGAAAAATAAAATTGTGATTGTTGCTCGACAAAGGAACAAAAGGAGGAAACTGTGACGTCTCAGCCTTCACAGCGAGCACTCATTTGTTGGTGTAATGTGCGGGAGTGTGTTAACTGTCACTTTATCTGATGGCAGAAGTGTACAGTGCCCAGTGAGGGTGGAGAGAACGAGGAGGGAGGAGGAGAGAAGTAACCTTGACTCAGATTACCCACAAGCCCCCGATGCAGGAAAGAGGAAACATCTCCATGGCAACGCAAACCACCAGCAGCCAGTGTCATGTGAAAATGTTTTCTCGGCTCATGTCAGGCCCATGCTGTGCACCTGCATGCTGCCGTGGGGGCTGGCTGAGCGCTAACTGCCATCCGCCCAAACAGAGGCACAGTAGCAGGTCTGAGGGGGCACAGGTCCAGACTCACTACAGCTCCAATATGGATGCCATCAGGGCACCGCGGGGACAAGGGTGAGTCATGCACAACTCACATGTGGAGAGAAGGCAAAGTTTCATTCTGGTTTGAGGAAGAAGATAAATAATCTAATATTAATAAAAGGTCATTGGCACAGCACACCTTGCCCAAGTTTATGCACCAACAAATCTAAGAAAATTGGCAACATTTGCTAAACTAAAATTATTCCAGTTAAAGTGACAGGCATATTTTAGTTTCAAAATGAGATGTTATTAATAGATATGGAAACAAATATAGTGGCATGATAATCTCATGTTTGTTGGTTTTACAAATGGTGAGCTCTGTGCTGACGTCAGCAACACGAGGTGATGTGAATTACCTCCTTAATGCCTTTCCCTGTTCTTCACCCCCCATTTTCCTGTCTTTTGTTTTGTCATTATAAGCTCAAATTAACTAAATAAACGCTGGAAATAGTTAATGTCTATGCTTTGTAAATACCCCCTTAGAAACAAATAGACAAATTAGACTTGACAACCACAATTTTGGTGATATTATCCTGAATATGACTAAAATTTTGCATAACAGAAGCCAGACAGAATTTTAAACTGAAATACCTATAGTAACCTTCTTATTTTAGGTCAGTGCCATGCAGTTACAATGTCAGTCAACACGTATTTCTTGCTGTTGTGTCTAAAGGGGTCTGAAGTTATGGGTTGCCTCCAGAGTTACAGAGGCTGTTGGAGATAAAGTCCTATCAGAGTGCTGCGTGTGCACTTCCTCTGAAGAAGGGGGTGACCTTGCCTGGATGCCAGTGTTATCGGTGCACAGTCAGAGGGTTAGACACTGTCACATGAGCCCTCTGCAGAGCTACAATGCGGATCTGTGTTTCTCAGTTTCACTCACAAAGCAGATATATTTTTGCTCAGTGACACTTTTACAACTCAAGACAGTGTAATCCAGATACTACAAGAGAGAATATGACTATTTATGGCATATTACTACTGATGGTTTGCATATGCCTAACACTGATGTGATTTCTGAGTATTCTGACGTTGTCAAGTTGTAGTTTGCCATAATTTCTCTTTTGGTTTTAGTCTTGTAAGTCCTGGTTTAAGGCTGGTTAAAGACGCTGTACCTGAATTTTACTGTCTTAAAAATGTGAAAAACAGAATTTGTTCATTTTAAACTGTTTGCAGTGGTCCAGACTTATTCCTCTCTCCTAGCATTCCTAGCCTCTTAATCAGTTACTGTGTTGAGTCTATAAGCATGGGACAACTTTCAGAGGTCAGAGCGTAGTTTTGTTGTCATGATAATGCTAAAAACAACTAGCAAGCTAACAGCGCATGGGCCTTACTTCCTGGTTTGCTGACAATAAAAATGCTTTATAATTCGATGTAGACAGCACACAGCCTCATTTTGACCCTAATATTTGTTTTTGCAATATATCTGTATTGGGGAAAACAACTTTATAACATGAAAAATGTGTGTACAGTCCCTTTAAAATATCATTTCAAACTGGTTTTGTCCTGATTCATTCCTAGTTTAGTTCTGCTTCAGTCTTGGTTTAGTCATGTTCTATTTCTGGTTTTGTTTTTGTTTAAACCTGGATTAGTCCAGGGCTTTGAAGTCGGTACTTGAAGAGCCAAAGATTTGCTCGTATGTGTGAAAAGTTTGACAAAGTATCTTAAAACGTACACAGCTTGTACCTACCTTTCCTAAACTCCGGTCGACCTTGCGGAAGCATTTGTTCAGGGACAGGTTGTGGCGCACAGAGTTCTTCCAGCCGGTCGGGGCATTGGAGAAGTAAGGGAAGTGCTCCAGGATCCAGCCATAGATATCTTTAACTGGGAGGGACTTGCGGGGGGACTGCTCGATGGCCATGTAGATGAGGAGCGAAAAAGAAAATGGCGGCTTTGATTTGACCGCGTGTCCTACTCTGTCGTG
The DNA here is from genome assembly GCA_000787095.1 of Periophthalmodon schlosseri. Lineage (NCBI taxonomy): Eukaryota > Metazoa > Chordata > Actinopteri > Gobiiformes > Gobiidae > Periophthalmodon > Periophthalmodon schlosseri. The sequence goes on along the minus strand of KN486313.1, from coordinate 43,158 downwards.
AGGAGGGGTGCCAGAGGGACCCTGTTCTGACCCGTAGTCCCCCTCTATGTCGAGCAATGGGCTGGCGCTGGGCTGAGCTTCGGGTCCTCCCAGTGTGAAGTTCTGCAGTAGGTTTTCATGAAGCCAGTTCAAGTTTGTGAGTTCCTCGTCGCCTTCGGTTCGGTCCACGCTGGTTGCTAATGGACTCGATGCACACTCGGCTTCGGGCAGGGTCCCCATCCCGCACACGCCTCTCAGCCCTGTCCGCTCCTCTGGCATACCCGGGATCTCTGATTTTTTATCTGGTGACATCCCAATGATTGGACCCATTAAACCAAGGAGGTCTGAAAGAAAATTAAGGTTTAGAGTCAGAAGGATAAAAAAATAAAATAAAATGCAAATATGCTTTTTAATACAACAACAAATATATATGGGTTATAATACAAAATGTGTCAAAAATTAGTAGTAAGACTTAATTCAAAGAGCAAATAGTTTATTAAAAATTATTCAGGCTTAGTAACTACTTAATTAATGACCTAATCCTAACCCCTTAATAATTAAGTGGTTAAAATAAAACCCAATTATGTCATAAACTAGGACTAAGAGGATTTCCAAATACAGACAAGAGATTGATCTAAACGCAAAGGTCATTATTTGTAAAATCGAAGTTAGCTAAATTGTAATCAATTTACATACCGGTAGTTGTTTTATTGCAATAATGACCCCTTTAAAATGATTACGTAGCAGCAGCAGAAACACTAAAGCCTTTTTCTGCATAAAACTGACTGGATGCAACATATTGGAATGATGCTCTCTTCTAAGTGTTGACCTTGTTTTTTAGGTTTTCCCCTGGGCCCGCCCCCTGCAGCAGTCTGTCTGCTTCCATTGCACTGGCCCTCTCCCTGCTCTGTGCTCATGAAGGCAAGAGGCTCTCACTCACAGCTCTTAACTCCAGCTGAGGACGTCTCAAGCTACTGCCCCGACTTAAGGCTGCACTCCTTGACGCCCACCTCATTTGAGCCTGGACTCAGCTGCTCGTTAAACAAGCATGAAACTGTTATCAGCGTCTAAGTGGATGGCTCTTATAGGCTGATCTGCATTCAGCCAGGATCAGGTCTCAATTTGTCTCACGCCAGATTAAGTAGTAGTGAAGTATGGAGCAAGTGTGAGAGATGTCAGTCATTTAGAAGCACTTCAAATGCAACATCCGTCAGGTGTCAGTGACTAATCTCACCCAAGAGTTCTTAATCTGAGGTTTATGATACTTCTGTGAAAGGTCACATCTTAAAACTACCTATTACTAATTTCAAGGATGTACCCATTCTGATATTTTCCATCAAGGGAATCATTTTGTCAAGATATTACACTTTTAAACATCAAGGTGCACTATGTAACTTTTCTTGTCTCAATGGTTATTTCTTTGCTTTTTTTTTTTTGCGGTATTGGCATTGGCCACGAAAAGCTCATATCGGTTGATTTCTAGTTTTTATTGGTCAAGAGCTGACCTGCCAAACTGTGGCATATTCTAGTCAAAGCAAGAACATCTCCATGGAGATAATCAGGTGCTGAATCCTTTACCAGTTAAGTTATATTGTGCACTTTAACCAGCATAATTAAACTAAAATAAAAGCATACTTGAAAATGAATAGCCTCCAAGGGAACAATTCAGGCACAGACAGTCAGGAAGTGGTTCTGGCACGAAACCATGTAAAAATGAAAAACACTAGACAAAAGCTAGAAGGCATGTTTGCTGTAGCAACACAAGCTGGTGTGTTTGTGTTCATCCCAAGTCCAAAGAAACAAATGTCAGATGTTAAGATATTAGGGATATTCATTGAAAAAAGCAGGGGGAAAAAAAAAATAATTTTAAGATTAATTTAGTAGCAATTCACTATACAAAAAGTTAAATAATCACCCGATCAAGACTGACACAAAGTTTGTAAAAATGTTGACCGAGAGCGATGCCATGGTTTTGGTTTGAAAGGCCCGGAAGCACAAAAACATCCCTTCTTCAGCTCGCCTCACAACAAGCTTTAAGTCCTGGGCGTCACCATGACAACCACGCTGTCACTTCAATTAGGAGCAAAAATCCCATAAACACGAGTCAATAAACGAATAAGTAATCCACACTGGCTCCCTCTGCCTCTGCCCACTGCTCTGTGAGGACATGCCCCCCACTACAGAGGAGTTAGCTCTGGTCTGAGGTGGTCTAAGATGTCTTAAGTCCTGGCTTCAGGGCTACAACTAAAATACCAGCGCCAACTGAATAGGCATACATTTTCATTGGGTGATAAGATAAGAAGTGGGTCATACTCTAGGGTGTTTGCACAATGGGTGAGGACAGGAGAGGGAGGGCACTCAAATGTGTTTGTCAAAGCCAGTCACAGTGGATAAAAGAAAAAGGCAGCCTTTATGTTGACCTAAGTGATTATAAGTCTCCCAAGAAAAGTAAAATGGGTTGTCAATATTGTGTAGGCTGGACTTGTTACTATAGACTTTAGAAAATACCACAAGCTCCGTGAATATTAACAGCAAATAGGTCTGATAGAGGGACATGCCGGAGGGAACAGGGCGAAAAAGAGAGACGCAGAGGAAGAGGAAGAGGAAGGGAGTTAGGTAAGCGAGGCAAGTTACATCTTCAGCCTCGAATGAATCACAGCTCTGAGCAAAGTAGAGCAATTGGACATGTCAGACTGCGACACAACTGCCCATTTGTGTTTGTGTAAATGACCCAAAAAGTAAAAGATTTTTTAATTTTAAGACAATGAAATGTGAGGAAAAGTTTAGCATAATGATAGGTAAATACGAAATCCAACAAAGATCAAGGGGCATTCACTAAAATTTCAATTTCTAATTAAGAAGGTGCTAATTGAACAAATTGGCATGACAGTGTTTCCCAAATGGTGGTTCTGGTCCCAAATGTGTGTCTACAGAGAAGTTGAATATGTATTTATTTTCAATTTGTGTAAAGTAGTTATAATATGATGCTATATGGTTTGATTTTAAAATGGCATTAAAACTGAAGAAAAGTTTGAGGTCTACTTAACCTACCATGTAAACTACTAATTCCTTCAAATTGCCAACCTTGGACAAAATTTCTGAATTGAATAGTGATCATGAAAATCAGTTGAGGAGTACTGGTCTAGAACTATGTTGTAGTATAACCATTACGAGATCCTTCTGTGAATGCTTGGGGCTTGTTTGATTTGAAGGTGTGTCTTAACTGAAGCCAGAAGCAGCCATAAACACATGACTAGCCTTTCTTATTCTGAATGGCCGCTTGTAAACTGTGGCTGTTTTGGGATCCCCACATGATTCTTTAGCCTGGGCAGCAGACGTGTGGGCCCACTGATTAACCCCTAGCTTTGGGACCACCGCCTCAGCGCGTCTCCACAGCAATGACCCCTCAGCTGAGCCCTCGGGTGCTGAAGGGTGCTTCTCCCCTTCTGAGTTGCTCCTTTCGCACTCTGCCATTTGAATACCAACGAGGACCACGCACAAGAAAAGTGGTGTTGCATCCAGCCAAAAGCAGTAGTAGTTTACCATGACACAGCTGGTCAATTAGCACAGATGTTGTGAAAATCAAAGATTGTTGAAGTAAAGAGAGATGGGGCAGTGTATGGAGAGGGTAAAGGGGAGACGCTGGGTTAATGAGACAGACTGGCCTGTTGACTTCAGCTCGGCCTTGAAACACACCAAAGCTGCAGCAGGGCTGACCTGCAATGGCTCATCTGCAAGTTAAAATAGCCTCATCATATTCATGTGCTAACAGCAGGTGCCAAAGCACATTTATTCCCCTTTTCAAACTGCTCTTTTTATCCTGTTAAGCACTTATCCTATTGACAAAACACACAAAGCTATATGGAGAGAGCTGCAAGTGGCAAATCAAGCTGTTGATGTATGGAATATGTTCAGGAGATGTAAAGGAGACAAGTGCACCTAATTCAAGAGCTTCCGTGATGTGTTTTTTTTTCTGTATCTCTCTCTTGATCGGGACTCAGTTGCCACGGCAGCCAGTGTTGTAAGGGAAGCAATTGTGCTCATGTCTGTGCATGAAGAGAGCGCTAATGTGGAGAGATCAATACAGGCAGAAAGTGCTGAGGCCAGCAGTCTACCACCGCTGTTCTCCACAAACCTGTCTGACAAAGGCCACAGCCAACCTGGACGTCATACGGTGTTACCAGCCACAAAAGAAACCCACAGAATAAACTTACCAAACCTGTTGTGTGGCGGTTTTCAAGCCCTGACATCTTATAACATCATTGTGGATCTGAAAGTTAAGACTGTAACAAAGATATATACACATTACCACACACCCTGTTATAGGAATATTAAGGCAGACATAAACCAGTTACACCTCTGTAATAGATACGCAAAAGTGTGTTGCAAACCTCATCGCAAAGCTGCAATTTGAAACCATACCTGATATTTAGACGCTCTGACAGTGGCTTTAAAAATGTGAATGGGACGAAGGGAAGGGGCAGGCGAGTATAGGATTATTGTACTGTAATTGGTCAATTTGTGTCAAAATATAAAATTGCCATTATCTTAAAGGCAAGTACAAAAATAATGAAGTGAACTGCTGTGAGGTAGGGATAAAAGCTTTCTAGTGGCTGCAGACTCCGCTTGTACAAAGAAGTGGTTGTTTTTTCCTCTAGTCCTGTCTCTATAGCGCTCAGTATTCACCTCACAGTTGCTAACTGTGGATCAGGAGGGAAGGAAACACCTCCTGCCTGTTGAGGAAGTTCATTTTCAGAAAACAAATTCAGAGTTCACACAGAGACAGTTTGGGCCTACACGGCTCTCAACATTGCACGCCACTGGGGGCAGGCCAAAAGGTAGCAGTTACAGGGACAGCCATATTTACAATGTCGACAAACGACAACCTAATAATTGAATGTACTCCAAGGTGGTTTGGCAAATCGGACACTGGGAAAACAAGCACACAGGACAATAGTTACTGATTTAAACGCTTGTCAAATACAGACTTAGGCCTGTCTGTTTGTGAGGGAGAGGCCTTCCAAAGTACAGCACCACAGCAGACAGAAACCTTATCTCTCAGGTCATGTGCCTGTATGCAGTGTACTAATGCTACGCGCCAATCAGCTCACGCCACAACACTACATTCTTGTAAACATAACATCACTACAGCTAAGCTGAGAATTCATGAACTTATCCACAAGACTTGAGGACGGGGTTTTCATATTTGATAATAATGTAAGTCTCTTGTAAAATGTACATAAGGCTTATCCAGGAGTGTCCTCTGTAAGGTATTTGGAAAGTATTTGAGAGCATGTTGCATTTTGCTGTCAAATAAATAACTTTCTTTGCATATGATTAAGTGTTCAAATCTACTACCGCCCTTGATCCATGCTGTTTGAATGTTTACATTTTACATCTCAGTGCTCAATTAATTCATTAAAGAAGATGTTTATCACTTTTCATACAAGTTGCTCAGTCACTGGCTGTTGTCATAGCACCATCAATTAAGTAAATCTTGTTAATTCAACCAGGAGTGACAAGACAAAGGGCCATTGTGGTGCAGACAAGGCCCTGTGAGTTCCTCCTCACTTTCGCTCACTCAAGACAACGTCCAACTGATGCTCCAGGAGGCGGAGCCTGAGCCAACTGTGACATATAAGAAAATTAGGTTAGTCAGTGTCAAGTAAGTGAAGAAGAGGCAGAAAATGCCCAAATGTCTGACTAATGTACAAGGCAATTGTGTGAAAATGACTTAATTTTTTTTAAAAAGAAACTAAAAATGAATAGTAGGAAAGCAGAACAAGTAATTCCTCCACAAAATGTCACAGGTCAGTATACTTCCTGTCCTGGTCCAAAGCCCACAGAAATGGAGACTGCTGCATCAGTCCTGTAATATACGAAACACTGAAGTGTACAAGAAAATGGAAAGGAAATACCATGACCATATGTTCATCCCAAATTTCAATCAATAATGTCTTGAAGCCCTATAAATGACCACAATGCTGAGTAAATCACTGATGGAGAGGAGATGGAGCCATGATACAATATTACTATTCATTTTTAGTTTTACAATATAACCAATCTAACTTTTTTTTTATTACAATCACCAGTGAATTTGGTCATCTGTGTTCATTCATCTGTGAATTGTAGCAATAGAGTTGATTTAATTAAAATCATCTAATGTCAACCATCATACAATACATCCACTGATCCAACAATTGAGTTAGTCAAATCACAGTATTTCACATGACCTGGTAATTACAAGGCTCTTGGGAAATGGTTATAGAGCTTAGAGCAGGAGCTGCAGAGACCTGTGCAGGTTTAGACGGGTTAAGCAAACCCAGAGTTTGTGCCACATGGGTCAGTCTTTGTAAGGGGTTTAAAAGTGCTATACCAAAGAACATGTTGGAATTCAGGGACAACCTTTCGTTTACTTTGGGTCAGAGTACACAGTTCAGTGATAAGACTGATTACATGGCAGCACCACCATTTTGAAATGGTTTGCAGTAGTACATTGAAAAAGGCCATCAACTTCAGCTAAGATGAACAAGTCCTGCCAATTTTGTATTGCAATCACCATAAAAATTGTATTCGATCCGCTACACTTGTGTTTATAAGGTGTAAAAATAAGTGTGACTTTTACTGGAGCGCTTTTTATTACATACTATCATACAAAGAAGCCAAGTTGCAGTTACTGTGTTAAGAATAATATATTAATCAGACAAAATTATTAAAGGTGGTGAGTTTCTGTCAAACAATTAAGTAAAATGGATGTAAATTACCCCATGGCTACAATCTACTGTGTTTACAGCATGTATATCTCGTAAACATGCACTGTCCAAAATAAATGATAATGTTGTGTATGGTAATGGACACATGCTGGTTTCCCATAGTTACTACAGCCATTTCACGTCAGCAATAACACCATCAGTGTGTTACGACAAGTCTTATTTATAGAAATGAATGTCTGCAAAGTTAGCGCTGGTCTATTCCTGGTATGGGCCAATGAGTAGGCTGGCTCATACAAATGTGTACAGTGATGCAGGCTCGGACACCAAAGCCAACAGATGGACCTAAGCATAACCGTGCGATTATGGCAAAGACATAATGGCCGAATGATAACATCTGTGTTTTTTCTGGACCTCTCTCTTAATCTGTTTCCTTTGTCCAACCGCAAGGCTTTAGCAACTGTCAAGCAAAAAGATGTGTTGTGCATGTTTACATTAAGGTCATGTGGACAAAATACCTTCTTTTTCAAATACATTGCAATACACTTGATTTAGTATGGTTTGTTCGTGTTAAAAAGGGAGGAGTAATATAAACCCATACATTACCCCACCTATATGATATGGTCTAATAGATCTATATGAAATATTTTTTTCTGACATGGTGACATTGTTTGTGGAGCGGTCTCTATCTGGGACAATCTTGTGATAATCCATTACATCATGTGCTTAGCTTAGCCAGTAGCCTCTCAACCTCTGGTACATCATGTCATAAAACATTCATCCATTTAGCATGTACAGATGCAAAGGAGTGGGTGCCCTGGGAACAGGGGGGCACCAATAAAATGTGGTCAGATATATGACTTAACAGAAAACTAGTATATTTTGTAGTCTTTCTTAGTTATAGATGCTTCTGCTGAGCACTGGTCCAGTCAATCAAATCCATCACAGCAGCAGCACAATGTGAAATACAAAGTTCCACAGAATGACGTGGACCATTGCACAACACTTCTCGTCACACGGGAATCCACACGAAGCCACATATTTCTTCTCACCAACTATAGATTTGTCCTTTATAATGAGTAAGTTCATCAGTGGAGGTTTTCCCAGAAAGAGGCAGAGAAGTAAAAGTAGCCGTCGCTCAGAACAGTGAAGGTAAATCAGCCGCTAGCGCTCGCTAGCTTCGTGGCTCGAGAAACTCCCTCTGATAGTTTGGGTCCATTAGTTTAAATACCACGCGCCAACACACCTTCTGTATCGCTTTAAACACACAAGCTCTCTCTGATTTCCAGGTTTTAGTCAGAGAACACAAACTGAAGTTATGTTAACATGAGCTAGCCTGCCACATGCTGTCGCTCGCTCTGCCATGCTGCTGCTCTAAGCAAAGTCACTTGACCACATTTACTTTTAGCTTGTTCGGCTCCTCGTTCCCCGATAAAAATAGATCTACTTAGAAAAATCAAACGAGGTCGGATACTCACATTCATGCACTGCGTGCCTCGGTGCGAAGTGTTTAAAGAAAGGTCTGTCCGCAGTTTATTCAGATGTCTGTCTCACACAATGTCAGAGATCAGATCAGCAGCTGCTTCCTCCATACACGCAGCGCGCAGATCACACAGCGCACGGCAACGCTACCAAACCCCTAGCCGTCGTCATAGCAACAGGCCCACTTCAGCCAATCACAGCCCCTCCCCTCCTATCTCCCCTGGCAACTGCCGCAGCGCAGCTCTGTGACCGCGCACGCCATCCTGTTTTGCATCAAGTAATGTGCTTTCACTTTTATCACCAGCTGATTTAAATGGGGCCAAGGCACAATGGAACTGTGTGGGAATGTTTTGTATTAATTTCAAACTATGTATTTATTTATTTAAGTGTTCCTTTGAGACCAGGGTATGGTTTAAACAAGCGTGATTAAACTGCATTAGGTGGTTGTAACTAGTGACACGTTGGGCTCCTTTCAAACAGCTTGGGCGGAGATATGTGTCACCACACCCAGTCACATGACGATAGTGGACCTTCTAGTGGCCCCCTACCGCTGGAAACCCTCATCTCTGGAGCTGAATCAGTAACCTACTTAAAGAGTTAGGGTAAATATTAAATATTTCTTAAAACATAAGTCATCACAACACAGGGATTTTAGATGAGAAGTTCTATTTGCCCTATTTGCCTGTGTTCCAGTCTGTATCTATGGAGCAGCCAACCATGACTTTACACCAAACTGCAACTTTCACATCATAGTGGTATCTTGCTCATCCCCGCCACTCCATTTCATAAGTAGGACTATACACAAGTATCTCTCTGTGAAGTGCTCTAATAGCTCTTCTCTTGGCTTTTACTATGTTTAAACTTAAAATGCTTGCTCGTTTATTTTTTTAAGCTACTGTAGACTGGCTGCATACTTCTGCATTGGTGTTGATGCACGCCCTTGTTTTCCCACAGCATCTAACTGGTCAAACAGGCTTAGCAGTGTTGTAATGGCAGTTTAGTGTCAGGGTGGATGTAGCGTATGACAAAGATCATGACACTGGTATAGGCTTATACTTTAATTAAATTTAACACATCTTTAAATGCTATTCAGAAATTTAAATAGTCTAGATATTTTTCCCTGTGTACTGAGTCTTTCTCCCAGATTAGGGTAGGCGTATATCTGAAACACACATTTTATTTATTCTGTTTTTATTTTGTGTTTTTTGAACCAAAACGAGCCATATCCTCTGGGGTCAATAAAGTGTATCTATCTTTACCAAATTGTTAAAATAGTGATGTATGATGGGTGACTGACCGTTAATTCGTGTTGTTGAGCTTTGCCTGTGTTGCTGCAGCATCATGGCCTTGCATACGGAGCTATTCTTAGGGCCAGCAAGTGTATACGCGTGGCCCATTTCTCCGTGTACCTATCGGCCCTGCCGTGATGAAGTTGCAAAGCTAACAAATGGGACAGAAGTGTACAAGATGCATTAATCACCAAGGAAACAACTGATTGAGGAGTCCATGAAATGACAGAGCCATTAGTCTAATTTGATTGTAAAACTGTTAAGCTAAAACATGCCCCACTGACCACCACAATCTCCAGTAATGGACCGGGAGTTTCCAACAAAGAAAAGAAAAGCATTTTATTCTATTACAATTGAGGTCCACATTTTCATTGGTCTGTAGTAGGCTTATATGTGGTCAGCAAAATTTGAAATAAGCAAGGAGACTTGTAAAATTATCTAGGGAAAAGTTAACAAAAAGATATATAAAGATTTTTTTTACACACACAAAAACAAGTTGTTCTGTTGTTCTCACAATCGTTTCAATATATTTAAGGGTGAAAGCAGGTTTCTGTTGGCTCTCACTGAACAAAAAAATAAAACAAATTGATTATTGGTTCTTTTCCTTGACCCTTTCCTAACCTTCACATGATTTAGCTTTCCAAATGATGCTGCTTGCAATAGACTACCATATTATTTCTACCCCTATGTCTCATAAGTGATTGCGTTTAAAAAATCATCCACCCATTTGGTATTGTTGTTTTGCAAACTATAATGGAATCACAGACAATGAGTGGAGTCTATGAAAGCTAGTTAAATGGGTATATAGTCAAAGAGCCAGTGAGCCAGTCAGTGATGGAGAGGAGAGGGTGCAGTGTGTCTTATGGGTGGCACTGTGGTCAGGGGGGGCCCGCTGCTTTAATGGTCCATAAATCTGTGCAGACGGCCTGCTCTCCTGCCGCTCCAGTCAGACCCTCTCATGTGGAAAATGAATCAGAGGGCTTTTTCCCCGAGTGTCCGAGCTTGCGCCCTCCTCTGCTGCCACTGAGCCGATAAGAAGTGCCGTCACACGCACGCCAGTCTATTTCAGCAGGTCCACAGCACATAAAACTCTCTATTAGTGACAATCTCTTGTTTATACGCTGCTCCTTGTTCAATAGCCCTTTGTGCAGTCTTTTTTGGCATTACGTTTGGTTTCAGGAACAGGGCAGGGGACACAAACATTGACGCACCATTGATTGGCGAAAACAGATGAGCCTTGACTCTTGGATATATTTAGTTTGCCTTTATTTTTCTTCTATAATGCCATATTATGGTCAGGGTTTGGAGGTAGAGGCATAGTACCTTGTGCCTACAACCTTGAGCCACTTTGGATGAGATGCAAAATTGGCTACATAATTGCTCAGACAACGTATATGAACATTTCACTCTCACATTCATTCACCAATACCATAGGCATAAGTTTCACATGTAAATAAGTGTTCAAATAAAATTATAAAACTAAACATAAAGTTTGCACATTTCTCTGCGTTACTGTGCCTCTTCTGCTTCTAAGGTGCAGTAGGCAACTTTTCTGTAAGAGGACCCACCTGCTTGTGTCCATAGAAATGTTATTGCTTTGACCTGGAATTATCCGCAATATAACAATAAATTGATATATTGCATTTACTCAATTACAAATGTTTTTATAGCTTAAATTTTATAGCTTATATCGGGAACATGGAACATTTCAGAAAAAGCAATAACATCTCCATGGAGATGTTATTGCAAAAAAGTGGCAGACCCCCCACCAGAAAAGTTTCATAGCACACCTTTAATATAGGCCTAGACAAATTAGTATGTCAGTGAATGGTTGTCTGTCACCTTCTAGTGTTTGCCATGTGGATATTTTTATTTACATATTGAAGAGTTTTTAGCCAAACATGGTAAGCAGACAAAAATAAACAAGTCAAACTACAAGTAGGACAATAACTTTCTTCTTCCCATCTCACTCAGTATGCATGCAAGTACTGTCATTCTCATGCATGACCATATTCTCTCCAAAAATGATTACTTGCAGTTCTTTTGGGAGCAAGGCCAACAGACTGCCGGCACCTTGAGCTAATTAGTTCAAACCTCCTTTTCTCATGCAGAGTGAAAGTCAAAGAGTCACACTGATAAAACCCTCCTCATACGCACACACACTATTAGGGCTGTGCTTACAAGTCAAACAGGTAGTATTTGCATGCTTTAACTGCAACTGTCTGTGAGCTGTCAGAGGCCACCTGCTGTGCACAAGGACACACCAAAAGCAATCACGAGGAACAAAATGGCAACCTTATTTTATCTTGTCCAAAAAAGCTCTAAAATAAAAATAGCTTTCCTTGTACATGCCCTCTAACTGTCAGTTGAGCAACCAAGCATGGTCAACTTATTTCAAATGCAACACTTTTCTTTGTTCCCCAGGTTGTTTTCCCTGGAGGCCCTTGCGCTCTCGCCTGCAGTTATTCTCTACTGAAGAGCCGTGTTTGCAGACAGAAGCCTTTGTTTGACGATCTATTCTGCTAACCAGGCCTTATGAATTGTGTCAGCAGTTGCGATTGTGCGTTATCTGGTGCCATGATAAGTGCTTCCTTTAATGCTGTGGCAATAAAATACTCAACATGTAGTAGGTGGAATATACGCAGCAATGATCTGCACAGCAGTCGAACAAATGTCTTGTAAATCTGTATTGATTCAGTCTATTTGAGCAGGTTATAGTGGGCTAATTCTTGTTTAAACAGGGAAATGGGTGAGCATGCATAAGTTATATATAGGCACTAAATGCAGTTATGTCATAGACAAACAACCTGATGATATGGATCAAGTGGTAGCGTAGGAAACATAAGTGTTCACCTAATACTTGGTAAATAAAGGAATCTAACTCACAAAAAACAAAAGGAAAAATTAAGTATTGTGAGAATGAACTTTATTTATCCATTCTAGATGACATTAATGGACATTATAGACATACACACTGAAAACTATTCTCTCTATATAATTTCTTTGATTCAAAAAGTTAGTTATAACAGTACTGGACCAAAAGTCCACCTTACTACTTTAGACAACGATTTGCTAATGTATTACGCTTGACTGAGTCATAGCATCATCAGAAACATACTTTATAATAGGTCTGAATGCATAACAACAACAAACTCATTACTTCTAAATACAGCCTACTCAAGGTAGAGGGAAAATGGAAAGGAGCACAGAGGGGTTAACGTCATAACCCTGATGAAGATAAAGCATTTCTGTAAAATTGAGCATGATTGCCATGGACTGTCTGCATACATTTACTGTGCACTCTGTAGCTTGAGTTAGGTGTCTGTTTGTCAGTAGCACAGTGGAGATCTCTGTGTCTGTCTGGTAGTGTTAATGCTATAATGAAAACAAATTTATGAACATAACAATAAACATTGTGAGCTGAGCTATAATAGCAGAGTCAGCAGTGTGAAATCACTGGTTTCAGGCTGCTATTGGAATAGTGTGAAATGCTGATTACATGTTAGCTTGCTATCAATAACCTGATTGATTTGACTCTTTTAGACACTTGCAAACAAAAAAGGCTGTCTTTTTCAATTATGCTTATTTACCTGCAGCTGTTGCCAGGCACACGCCACTGAACTTCGGTCTATTTTTACTTTATTGCCTCCAGAGCTGTCCTTTTCTCTCTTTTGCTTTTATTGACCAATATGCTTGCTATGTTTTTACACCCTGAGTACACTTACACTGTGTAACACCCTTTAAAAGCCGCCAAATGGTCTTGCTATACAATACGCCACATGTAGGGCCAATTGAATTAACCCATTGATCCTTGGCTGCTCTATTGCCAGGCTAAATTTTATTATTCACTCTTAATGACTGCCCCTTGCAGGCAAATGAGCACTTGTAGTCAATTAACTGAGAAGTGGGTAGAGAAGAAGGAAAAGATGACCCACTTTGAAGAGCAGTCATTCTTAAAATTTTAATGCCAGCAGGTGCCACCACTGACTAAAATCGAGGAATGAAAGAAGAAAGCTAAAGAATGGGAATCACCTTGGACTAGAGAAACAAGAATACAAACAATATAGGGATAAAACCATGCAGCACCAAACCAGTACTAGACTAACCTGAACCAGGACTCAAACAAGATCTATATCTGCTCTGAAAGTCACAGAACCCACAATAAACCATCTATATGTAAGCCGTTCCTAAGTTAAGAAAAAATAGGGGCTCCAAAGATGAACCTGAGCTTGAGAACCACTGACATAGTTTTGAAATGCCTTGTCAGAACTGTGCTGCTGTGACGATTGTAAAAACATTTGACTGATGATTTCACTGTAAACAAACGACACAAGTGCTTTGTTCCGCGACACTCCCTTATCTCGTCAGGACTTCCCCACAATGCCTTGCTCACAAATGGACTTTATCTTTAGGCACAATACCAGCTTTGTGCCCAGTGGACTTGTCTGGCACTACCAGTGTTGAAGTGACGTATGTAGGGAATGCTAATCTCCTCCAACAGTATTAATAAGTTGGGGACTTTAGGGTTTGTCCATTATTCACAAAGTGATTCTGTCAGTCTGGTTATATGGTACTGTCAATTGGTTTGCAAACTAACTGAAAGGCTGGTAACTGAATTTCATCTATTAGTACCAGTATTTGTGTTACTGGGTATAGGACTACGAGATACATATGTTGATAGATTTCCTTTGTAATTGTCAAGAAAATTTGCTACTTGTGTAAAGTTCTTTTTAATTTTTTGTTTGGGTTGGAAATACATGTATGTAACCTACTGTAAGTGTCTTTTTGTCCATGGGTAAGACATTTCACCCGTTGTTCCTAAATATAGAGAGACTGTATTTAAATTGAAAGATTTGCTTCAAAAAGGGCATCTGGCCCAAACTCAAAACCATAACAACATGCAAACAGAAGTTTGTCAAATTCACCAAGTTACTTACACTGAAAGCAAAATAGGGAAGTAACCATGCAATGTAATTCAGACAAACCAGCTTGTTTCTCTGTCTATGTAGCCTTGTCAAAAGAGAGTGACCTGATGCCTGAGGGGCCATAGATGCAGGGTCAACACCAGATCAGGACTGTTTAGCTGTGGATGGGCACAGAGCAGTGGTGCAGTGGCTCTCTGTGCCTGGCTGAGCACTGGCTAATGAAGCGTGGCAGAGTAGAGAGGAGTGTGTCTGCGGGGTAGGCCTGGCCCGTCCGCCCCGTGTTCCTATGCAACCAGGACGGATGGCTAGGTGATACAGCAACGCCTCTTTTCTGCTTACTTAACATGCTCCTGACATGCTCCTTTCACTCACACCCATTTAACCCAGATTTCTTTTGTCCAATAATCTGTTAGATATGGAAAAGCAAGGATAAGACTTCCTGAAAGCATAAAGATGTGAATGTCAAGGCAGGAAAACCATCCAATGTAGCCAATGTAGAAACATGTATAGGTCCTACATTTATATTTGGACAGTACAAATCTGCCAAACATGCTGCTACAGATTGGAAACTTGATGGAAAAATACATTCATAACATTTGTACTCATCCACATAGAGAAACAAATTCATGTATCCGTGTTCCAGTCGCAAGCTTGAATAAATTAGATTTTTTTTTTCAGAAATGGGGACCTCTGACTACTCCATGACCCCTTCCACAGTTATATTGGCAGGCTACACCTCAATAGCCACACCTGCCCTAGGACAGATTGACAGAGATGTGGTAGCCGTACAGTGGCAATAGCTTTTTCACACTATAACATTTACACTGCCTGCCTTGCTCAAGGATACAACCAGAGCATGGTTCTGTAGCGACTCAACCTTCATCTTCCTCAACTCCCTGCCATTCTTAGTGACATAATAATTACCATTAGAATTATTGGTTGATAATTTCAAATAATGCAAATAGTCACACTTACAAGCACCATAATTGAGATCCTAAATGAAAGGGCTCCTTCTAAATGGACTTATCTTGTGTTTCGTCTGGCTGACAGTTGGCTACACTTGCCCTCTCACCCATAGGTCTAGTGTGAGCAGATGTGCTATTGTTATTGAGGTGCGTTTTGTTTAGTTTCTCAAGTCCCCTGACAACACTTTGCTTTTTAGACACATGTTAGAGAATGCACAACAAGGCACTATAAAATCCTGTATTTTGCCAGTGAAGAATATAATATCAGAAGAAAACACCCTCTGTCTCTATTTTTATCTGGTCATCATTCATATTATTTTTGTCTGACTGAGTGGGTGCACGCTTCATTTAAGACGTGTATAAATCAAAAATAAATAAATAATTTAATACAGAAAATAACTGATTGCCAACCATAGAAGTGCGTGGTTACATAACATCAGCCATATAACCATATTGTACTGCCATTTCCCCTGTGGGCAACAAGTGAGGTTCTATTATTAGTGAATTGCTTTCTCTCATAAGCTCTTGCCTCCCATACTGGATAGGCTAACGTGTGAGTTGTGCCCTGCCAGGTCCAACAGTGTGCGTGGAGTCCTGTCCAGCTGCTGAGACTAGGGAGTCCGCTGACCATCTGTCCTGGGATGGCCAGTGAGATCCAGGCAAGGACAGTCCCAGAGCAGGGTGCACAGAAGGCGGGACTATGCTGAGGCAGTGTGGGGGGAATCAGCTTTGTGTTGCTATAAAGCTGTCTATCCTTACCCCCATAGCAACGGCCTCCTTCTTCCTTAGTTTTGGGTGGCGTGGTCCTGTTACTCACTGTGCACGGCCTCCTCTCTCACTTTCTCCCTCTCTCTCCCTTTCTGTGTCCTATTTATGGTAATGAGCCATCTGCCCTCTTGCTAACAGCCGCCCAAATAAAGGGGAGGCAGGGAGGGGAGCTCTGACAGACAGGAGTCCAAGACAAAGACGCTTATCCTGTTGTGTCTGCCTCTGCTGCTGCTGCCACACTACATGCCTTCAGACGTCATAGAGCATAATGATGTCTAGAAGAACATGCATTTTATTGTATTTTGTGGACTAAAAGCTACAAGTAATGCATTAGTATTTCAGTGAGCATCTTCTCTAGAAAGTGTTGTTTGAGTGCTACCACCTGCAGGTCAGTACATTAAGTCTTTCCACACAAAGGCCACTTGTACACCGTAGCTTGGATGACCCCACCTCCCCGATCTCACACATTACAAATATTGACTGGCGTGTTGGATATGGCACAACCCTAGCATTATTCAGAGCTGCTATAGGGATAGTGTGTGACTTTATGACACCATGAGAGAGTGGTGGTGTGTGTTGGTGGGCACACAGCAGCAGCCAATACAGAGCCACCCAGCATTCAATAGACCTCTGTTGCCACTGGATACTAGATTGGTTACCAAGCCAACACATGTGCCTCACTGTCATATCTCCGACAGATTAGTGTAAAACACAACAGACCTCTTCACAGTTAAGCTCCCCATGCAGTTGGCTCAGGTTAAAGAGTGTATTTGAATATAGCAGAAATGTCAGTATCAAAACTATGATTCTTGTAAATGTACAAAGTGGTCAATAACACAAACCGCAAACTTGTATTTTCTTTTTTTTTTTCTCCAAGCCTATTTAATTACATTTTAGTTTATGACAATTTCCTGTTTTGCTTCATATGTGCAAATAATATTCCCCTGTGGATCCATAGGCTTTGGGTTGAAAAAAAAAAATTAAACCGTATAGATTTTACTGCCCGAACAATTCACTTAAAAAGTAACACAAATCATGTAACAACAAATTAAAATCTATTTTAAGAGGTGTTGTTACATTACAATATTACATCACAAGACTCTCACTTGATTCCTCCCATCACGAGGTCATGCCATCATTAACCTCATCAGACAGACAAACTCCCACATGGGTCAATGAGCACATGTCACAGGCCACAGATGGTCATGCTGATGAGCACTGGTTTAGGTGCAGACCCGACAATACAATAAATGTAACACATGGAGGCAAGTCAAATATTTAAGCAACTGTGACAGTGCCACCAACTGGAGATATAAGTAATGGCTCAAGGTATGCAAACAATAATAATTTGTGTCATCCCACTACAAATGCAGATGATTATTTTTGGTGGCTAGGCTATGAGTATGACTTGCTGTAAATATAATTTTAAATAGGCCTAGATGATGTGTTGTCAAACATTTATATTGAATAGAATATATTTCAAAATCTGACATGGCAAATAATAAACAGTCTAAATGGGTCTAAAATATTGATCTAAGGATACAATAAAAAGTACCATTCAGACAATGTCAAAAGACCAGAGAAGCCTGTGCCCACTGTAACGTCATGTGACACTCATCATCACACGCACGTGAATCTGTGAGTTAGAGATGAGGGGCCATCTAGCGGACACACTGTGCAAGTTACACTGCTCTTATTCCCACAAAATGTCAATAAACAATAATTTATTTATCAATATTTATTTATTTTTTTATTTATATTTGTGTGATTTTGTTCTAGTGTGAGTTTTGTTTTTTGTTTTTTTTTGTCTAATCATATGTATCATATCTGCCAAGAAATACAGACTGAATCTTTTTTCCCAGAAGGGGGAAAACACAAAATAACCAAAACAACTAACTAACTTCCATAAAATATTAGATACATGATAAAGTCCTACTCAATTTGATCCATATTTGACTTGAAATATTGTTGGATTATGTGAGAGATATTTTTTGGCTATGTGGCACCACCATCTGGACAAATTGTCACTAGACTTGACCACCAGGCCTAAATTTGAAGGATTGTTCTGAAAAAATGTTTAGTTTTTGGTAGTTCAAGTTTTGGAACACCAACCCTCAATTAAAGTATAGCTTATACCTGTGGGTAGGCACATGCACTGTAGGCTTCTGGTTAAACAAATATATATTGTTTATTTGATGTCTCCAGACGTGTACAATTGTTGAACTTTATCATTGTTAGGGATTGGCTCCTTATGATATTAATTTCATGTGTTAAAGTCCTTTCAACTAACCATCATCTCTTTGGGGACTGAATAATGGCGCCACTTTCTGAAGCTATAGTTAAAAAAAAAAAAAAAGTTGCGTTACTCTGGCAGAAAAGACTGACACTTTTTTGTTTCGTTAAAATTCATTAATTCCACCATAGAATTCCGACCTGTCCTCCAGCTCAGTTTTAAACTATTGACTCGACTTGATTGGAGTGACACAGTAATTGTGTCACAAAATAAAAATTGTCAAAGGCCAAACCCTTGTGATTCTACTTACAGCTTCTGTGCCTCTGACATTTTAGGAGGTTTATTTTGAGTACCACATTGCAATAAATATAAATAAAGCCTATTTTGTGCATGGCAGGAGAAATTGGCGTTAATTCTTGCTTAGACTATAGGAAAGGAGCCCTAAAGATTCGGATTGTCATTACAGAGAGGCTACGGTCAAATCATTGTTTGGCAAGAATAGCAGTCTACTCACCATATTAAATATAGGTTAGGAAGTTTATATTATTGCATCAAAACGCTCCCTCTGATGATTTACAGCGCTGGAGTCACAGTTGAATAGACCGCCGTGGTGCGTTAGTGCGCCATGACGCACAGGTCCTCCATGTGATGTGTGGTTGAGGCCGGACTGTGCCGCTGCTGTTATGGCTCCTCCTGCTCCACAGAAACGGGGCTAGACGAAAGACCACTGCGAGGCAACGGGAATAACACACCGCGATACGTTTTTCGGGAGTCGCGGTGTAAAATGGCAAATTGTGCAATGCTGAAGAAAAAGACATAAACGATGAACCCTGCGTCGCCTCTTCTGCTGTGAAGGCTTCGACTTTTCCTCCAGATTACCAACACCCAAATGAACTCCGTCAGAGCGAGCAGCGTTAGCAGAAGACCCAGGCGAGTGTCGAGGCCGCGCCCGGTGCAGGAGAGGAACCCCCAGGACAGAGGTGACGTTCTTACCACTTCTATTAGCAATGATTTGCAAAGCATTTTCAATATTTTAACACAAGTGTTTGATCCGATTCATCCATGAAGGTTTGCTTTGGTAAAACGTAGTGTGCGTAACGTGTCAGCCATTGTCGCCATGTAAAACAGTGGGTGGCTCACATACGTCTTCGAGCAGCGGTTGAGATCTCAGGAAACTCCGAGGCTTTTGTGTTTGGACCTAACATGGAGGCCGCGCTTTGTTTTGCTTAATTTTTGCCTAGACATCGTCTTTTCTGCAGCTGGTTTGTCTGTTTTTCGGCACGAATATTGCTTTCTGACAATGTACGGTGCGTATAAACGACTACTAAATCAGCTCAGCTTCGGCGTAGCTAGTTAAAATGCCGAGAAGGATACACAAAGTGGTTTGTCGTAGTATTGCTCTTAGCTTAGCCACTGTTAGCTGTTATTATTAGCATGTTTGATAGCCATATGTTTCCTGACGTCTCAAAAGCCACAACGTTTATTGCTTTTATTTTAGTGCCACGTTTAATTTGCTTACTTTCATCTATGTTATAATATATTGCGATAGAATGGCGTTTTGTTCTTATTCGACGCAGGGTTTTACGTTTAATGTTGGTGAGTGACAAAAGACGATGTTATTGTATTGTTAGGGTACACAGTTCTAGCGTTTTAGGTACCAGCTACAGTAAATCTCTAGTTCTGTGAGCCTGTATAGGACGCTAGTATGTCTGTAATTAATGCAGAATTATGAAGAAGATTGAACAAGTAGATTATTGTAGAGCGCTTGGAAACCAGGTGCTTTATTCAGACCCCCTTCATCCCGGGCATTTAAACGTGATGTCACTTTGACTAGGCATGGATCAATATTCTGCTCTGCTTCAGCTGAAGAGTGTCCTTATGGCAGTGTATTTTTAAGAACTTGTTCAAGTTTCAACTAGTAATTACAGACAGGCTGATGCAAGACATTTGTATTTTGAGTGTTTGTCGAGTCAAATAAGGTCACAGAATCATTTACATTTACATTGAGTGTTCAAGCACAGATAATCCATAGCTGTAAAAAAAAAAAAGAGAGAGAGAGAGAGACACTTTGCCTTTTACCATTTGGGACTATGATTTATTGCCCAACACAAGACCACATTGTAAAGCAAGCCTCAGCAACATACCACATTACAGCACAGACTGAAAGTAGGAGCAGTTGATTTTGTCTGCTGTGCGCACCTGAATGAAAAGCATTCTTGTTTAGTTTGGACCATTGTATTGAAATTGAGTTTCTTCTACCTGTAGCAGATGAGGACGAGCCTGCAGATATGGTTGCAGAAGAATCCGGTCCAGGAGCTCAAAACAGTCCATACCAGCTTAGAAGGAAGTCTCTACCCAAGAGAACAGTGTGTCCAGCGAAGACAAACATGGAGGTGTGTAGCCAAACGTAGTAATAAATCTGCATAGTTTTGACAAAGAGCAGTGATGATGTTGACTTTCTTCTTCAGGGTGCTTCAACGTCGACAACGGAAAATTTTGGACACCGACCTAAGCGCCCTCGAGTGTCAGGAAAGTGTCAAGACCTACCAGGTATTATTAGTAAAAAACAAACAGGATTGCACCAAGTGCTGTCATAGGTTTCATTGGTTAATTCCTATTCTGATCTTATTTCCTCCCATTCTCCAGCAGCTCCAGCAGAGCAATATTTACAAGAGAAGCTTCCAGACGAGGTGGTACTAAAGATCTTCTCCTACCTTTTGGAGCAAGACTTGTGTTGCGCAGCATGTGTGTGCAAAAGGTTCAGCGAACTTGCCAATGACCCTATCCTCTGGTAAGCTTTCTGCCAAATGTATTTACGTGTATATGAAAAAATGTTTATTCTAAAGCTGTACTGCTGTATTTCAATAGGAAAAGGCTATACATGGAAGTTTTTGAATACACACGACCCATGATGCATCCGGAGGCGGGGAAGTTTTACCAGATTAACCCCGAAGAGTATGAGCAGCCAAACCCATGGAAGGAGAGCTTTCAGCAGCTGGTGAGTAACTGTAATTGACACAACTAAGGTGTTATGGCTTTTTAAATATGTATTGGCACATTGGCAAGATGGTGAAGTTGCAAGCATTTGTTGTGATTTATCTCCCATCTACTCTATCAGCCTCTTTACGTGATCTACGTATGTGACATTTTACCAGTCACTGTGAAGTGTGAACTGTCACAATGAGTTGCTGCTTAAGGGCAATATAAAGCTGTAGACTAAATTGTGATGGAATTTAAATTGGGGCATTGGCTCTGTGAAATGTTTGTGAGAAGAACACTAGCAAAGGTAGTCACTTGTCAAGATGACCCAATGTGTATGTTCCCATATCAGAAGAGATTGTTAATATTGATTTTGAAAGTTAATTTAGTGTTGCTTATTTTGAATGTGGACTGTGTCTTGTCTACTTACAGTATAAAGGAGCTCATGTAAAGCCAGGCTTTGCAGAGCATTTCTACAGTAATCCCGCCAGATACAAAGGCAGAGAGAACATGTTTGTAAGTTAACTGCTTGTAGATCTAAATTGAATTTGTCTGGTTAAATTTAGGTTAAATTAAATCTGAACTTGCTCTATTTTTACAGTACTATGACACCATCGAGGATGCTCTGGGAGGAGGTCAGGAGCCTCACTTTGACGGCTTGATATTCGTCCACTCCGGCATTTACACAGACGAATGGATTTACATTGAGTCCCCAATCACAATGATAGGAGCTGGTGGGTTTATTAAAACTATTCTCTACTGATTTAAAGAGTTTTAAACAGTGTGTCTAACATATGCATAATTACAGCTCCGGGAAAAGTGGCAGAAAAAGTCATCATTGAGAACACCAGAGATTCTACTTTTGTTTTTATGGAAGGCTCTGAGGATGCTTATGTTGGATACATGACTATAAGGGTGAGACTTTTTATCCCTTTTGGCTGGACTTGGGTTAAATTATGTATCATTTCATTGTTGGTAATTGTCTGGTGTCCATTGCAGTTCAATCCTGATGATAAATCTGCCCAGCATCACAATGCACACCACTGCTTAGAGATTACAGTCAACTGCAGTCCTATTATTGATCACTGCATCATACGCAGCACATGTACAGGTAATACTTTGCTTACTTTACTGCTGTTTTTGAGATGGTTGAATAGAAGTAAATAATGCTGATGCTGCTCCTTTAAGTGGGCTCTGCGGTCTGTGTGAGTGGCCAAGGTGCTTGCCCCACGATCAAGCACTGCAACATCAGTGACTGTGAAAATGTGGGCCTCTACATCACTGACCACGCACAGGTAATTTTATGCCATATCTAATATTTGCTATTTTTAGACATTCACTTTTACACATAGAATATCAGCTTTCAGTACCGAAAACACATTTTACAATATAAAAATGTGACATTGATTTTTTTCAGGGAATATACGAAGACAACGAGATCTCAAATAACGCTCTGGCTGGAATCTGGGTGAAAAACCATGGCAATCCAATAATCAGACGTAATCACATTCACCATGGCCGAGACGTGGGCGTCTTTACTTTTGACCACGGCATGGTACGAGCCCGCTCCCTCTGTCCATTTGTCATCGCTTTGTGTCAGAGATGATATAATGAATTCTTGTTGCTTATTCATATGCTCAGTAATTACATAATAAAATAATAATTTGTTGTCTCTGCGACACATTTTAGTGTTTAGTCACTTCCAAAAGTTTTCAAATGTGGGACATGGTTGATAAATCTATTTGTCTTTTTCAGGGATACTTTGAAAGCTGTAACATCCATAGGAATCGTATAGCAGGGTTTGAGGTGAAGGCCTATGCCAACCCAACAGTGGTCCGCTGTGAGATACATCACGGTCAGACAGGGGGCATCTACGTCCATGAAAAAGGCCGTGGCCAGTTCATCGAGAACAAGATCTATGCAAATAACTTTGCTGGAGTCTGGATCACCTCCAACAGTGACCCCACAATAAGGTTAGTGTTTCAACATCATGTTGAAGAAGTTACTTTCTCTTTATGATAATGATGTAACCAACTGTATTGTTTTGTCTCATTACAGGGGTAATGCTATTTTTAATGGTAACCAAGGCGGAGTTTACATTTTTGGAGATGGTCGTGGCCTCATAGAAGGAAATGATATCTATGGTAATGCCTTGGCGGGAATTCAGATCAGGACCAACAGCTGTCCAATTGTTAGACACAACAAGATTCACGATGGGCAGCATGGAGGCATCTATGTGGTAAATACCTCCATCTGTGTTTGATATAAAGCTTTAGATATCACAATGCACATTACTGAAGCGTTAATACATTTGGTGCAGCATGAAAAAGGACAAGGTGTCATCGAGGAGAACGAAGTGTACAGTAACACGCTGGCGGGAGTGTGGGTGACGACAGGCAGTACGCCAGTGCTGAGGAGGAACAGGATACACAGTGGGAAGCAGGTGAGAGCACAACAAGTGTCTGGTGACAACTTAAGGACCATTTGATCTTTCTCGCTCTTCAAATTTATAATACTTTGTGTTACATTTTAGGTTGGGGTCTACTTCTATGACAATGGCCATGGTGTACTAGAAGACAATGACATCTACAATCACATGTACTCTGGAGTTCAAATTAGGTTTGTTGAAAATCAATCAACTAAGGACATTTCCCTCTAACCTCTAATTGACAGCCACAATGTCATCTGCTCACGTCCTTGTTCACTGACAAGAAATGAGTCATCAACCAAGCTGTTGTCATTGTGCATCTTTAATTTCAGAACCGGTAGCAATCCTAAAATTCGGCGCAACAAGATCTGGGGAGGTCAAAATGGTGGCATTTTGGTTTATAACTCTGGTTAGTAAAAAAGATATTCCTTTGGATATGCCATATTGTGATATGGAGTTCTGGCTCTTTCAACAACTAAATATTACTATGTTTTTAGGCTTGGGTTTTATTGAGGACAATGAGATCTTTGACAACGCTATGGCCGGAGTATGGATTAAGACTGACAGTAACCCAACTCTGAGGAGGAATAAGATTCATGATGGCAGAGATGGAGGGATTTGCATTTTCAATGGAGGAAGAGGTAAGATGATAAAAAAATCACCTTTTTATGTAGAGGTGTTGAGAGCTTCTGTTTGCGAGTGATGGTACTGGCATTAAAGGTGTCTGTTTCCCACTGTGTTATTTCAGGTTTGTTAGAAGAAAATGACATCTTCCGAAACGCTCAAGCAGGAGTCCTCATTAGCACCAACAGCCATCCAGTTTTACGGAAAAACAGGATATTTGATGGCTTTGCAGCAGGTTTGTTCTGCTCTATAGCATCTTGTATCACTGTACCATGTAGATGTCTGTGTAGTCCCTCAGTCGTCCAGGTCTGATCCATAGCAAAAGACGAAGTCTAAATCTGTCAACTGGACAGTTTGTCTAGTTGACAGATTTAGACTTCGTCTTTTGCTACTGTACCATGTAGATTGTAACTAATTATTCTTGTCTTTTAGGTATTGAAATCACCAACCATGCCACGGCCACTCTAGAGGGCAATCAGATCTTCAACAATCGATTTGGAGGGTTGTTTCTTGCATCTGGTGTTAACGTTACAATGAAAGGTATGTACAATGTTTAATCACTTTTTTGAATTGGGTTTATTTATTTTAATTTGTAATTACTGTCATTTTTTTGCTCCCCCAAGATAACAAAATATTGAACAATCAAGATGCCATTGAGAAGGCTGTTAGCAGAGGTCAGTGCCTCTACAAAATTTCAAGCTACACCAGCTACCCAATGCACGATTTTTACAGGTACAGCGCCAGATAATCTCCAGATTAATGAGCACATAATTCGTTTATGTCCAGTGTTTAATGTTATTGTGTCTGGCCTCTCCAAAGGTGTCACACCTGTAACACAACAGACCGCAACGCCATCTGTGTGAACTGCATCAAGAAGTGTCATCAAGGACACGACGTGGAATTCATCAGACATGATAGGTCAGTCAATACACCAGTACATATATGCACGTTTAGTTGAGCCTTTGCAAATACTACTCAATTGCATCAAAATTCAAACTGAACTAGGACTGTAATGCTGCCAAATTGAGAAGAAAATTGAGTTGGTGGGGTAGCCAAAAATGTAGTTTTTCCTCCGTGATACATTCTAAAAGCAACACTTAAAATAGGACAGCTGCATGCTGTCTGCATCTAATTATATTTGATTAACCTCAAACCCAGAAGAAATGGCCATTAGTGTTGCTAGGACTGACTCAACATAGGTGGTGCACCCCTGCTCTCACTTTGTGGTAAAAAAAACATGTTCCAAAGATTTTAACAACTTACTGCCTCCTTTCACGGTTTGAAAATTGGGTACTAGAGCTTTAATGAAGGTTTCATGAAGGCAATATATGATGGAAACCATGTCAGACAGGGCAATTGAATTTTTGAAAACATAATACATTTCTAAGTGTTCAAAGTGGTTAACAAACAACTAGCCTACTTTGGCTCTTCATTTTGCTGTAGAAGACCATCTCTCATATGGGTGTCATTGTGTGTGCTGCAGATTCTTCTGTGACTGTGGTGCCGGGACACTGTCGAATCCTTGCACGTTAGCTGGGGAGCCCACTCATGACACGGACACTCTGTATGACTCAGCTCCTCCTATAGAGTCCAATACACTGCAGCACAACTGAGCTCCAGGCCCATGGGCAGTATGTGCTCCAGACACTTTACCTTCTGCAGTGGCACCAGGAAACTTTAAATGCATTCACTTTGACAATACTCAGACTTTCAAATGACATGCTTAAAGGAAAAAAAAAACCTGATTATGGATGCCTCGCTTTTTTTTCTTTAACTATTCGATAAAAAAGATGACGACGGAGGACAGGAGCAGCTGACTCAGGCGCTGTAGGTGTGTTCAAACAGGCAAAAGAAAAAAATGCCAAGAGTCATCCGTCTTGAAGAGGTGGATGAACACTGCAGTGATGTACAGGCCCAGTGCAAACAGGAACTCTCACGGAGCAGCGGCCCCAGTTTAGCAATGCTTCCAACGTGAGCTGCGACGTGCTCCCAATCCATGTACGGGAAAATGACCTAGCACTTCAGCTTTTTTCCTCAAGACAACTGTTGAGATTTGATTTTATTGCTTTGTGTAGTTTTGTATTTTCATGCAAAAATCTTACTGTACTTGAATGTCTTTATTTTATTAAATGTGTTTAATTTTTTGGTTATTATACCCTAGAATTGCTGTAATTATACTCATGTCACAGTATCTAACTTCTTTCTGTGAAAGAGACCAGAAAAGAGAGGAAAACACTAAACATTTTCTCCAGCCATGTTGACGCTACATTTGCAATACAGTAACGTGCTGATGCTGAACTGTGCTTTCACCAGACTTGCCCACAAATGCATTGGTCACATTTGTTGTTACAAATATGGGTTTGAACTTATTCTATGCATAATTTTGTTTAAAGGGCCTATATTTATTTTGTATTATTTTAGGATGTAGCTTGTGTTGTAGCCGCTTGCCAAGTGTAAGACATTTTCAAATGTCAAGCTGCTCATCACCAAATAAAGTTTTTATCTTTTGCCTTTTATAACTGTATATTGTATTTTGGTATAACAAGTTGTCCTTGATTCCTCAAGAGAATTATACACATCTTTTTTATAGCTGGGTTATTTATCAATGGAAAGTGAGTATTGTTTGTAATGAGGACAAGTCTTGTGAAAGCATCACTATTTGTGTTCTCTATGGCCAACATGTCTGGAGAAGTGAGAGGCTTTGACTCTACTGAAGCTGAGACAAGTGTCTATATACAGCCCTATATGGTTTCATTATCCCCCCCATCCATGTGTACTGGTGATTGTGGGTTCTCATACAGACTGAAATGTATGCATGTATCATAACATCTAGACTTAATATATTGTGAAGTATTCAATAACCGTTATGTAGGCGCTAGTGTGAATTAAAAGGGTTTAATTTCCTAGATGAAACATTGTCCTTTTTTAAAAATAAACTTTATTAGCTCAATACAGTAGTGTTTTTTTTCTAGTGCTAAACAAACATTTTGAACAGTTGATGGTTATTTTTCTTATAACTAAAGTGTGTTAATCATTTGAACAATAGATGCGAAGTGTGTCCTGTCCAATGGGGCATCCTCAGCAAACTGGCAGATTTTCCTGTAAAACAACAAATGGTGAGATTGCCCAGAGCAATGCATCAGTCAGAACATGCATTTTAAGATGGTTTAGTTGAAATTATGGCCTGTCTAATAAGAAACCCTCAAAATCAAATACAACTTCAAAGTGCATATGGGGGCTTAGGCTACTAATTTCACTAAAACAGTGAACATAATTGTATAACTTAACACAATGGTCATGATAAATGAATGTTGAAACTGCATGTCCCTTCATTTTGAATGGAATTTCTGATGTTAATGACATGGGTAGAAGTATTATGTTTTAGATCTCACTGCTACTTCCTGTATTTTTTGTACTTTTCTTCAACTTCCTAACTGATGTAAAACTATGATAAATATATATGCACTTAAGTTTTTTTAACCTGATCTGTAAGTTTAGTAACACGTACTTGAAGAGTCTGAGACTGATGGTGCTTCTCTCAAACTCTCTGGCTTTTTTGTGCCCAGTCTGGATGACCTCCTCGGGCAGGTTGGCGAGGCGAGCAGCGTTAAAACCGTAGCTCTTTGGACACGCCCCTGTGATGAACTTGTACAGGAACGTAATGGTCTCTTGACTTGGATCTTCACATTCATTCTCCACCATACAGGCCTGAAAGTAAAAGGGCACTGAAATGAAACATCTCCTTGGAGATGGATACGTTTAATGTTATACTGCAGAATGTTTCTGGCAATATCTCCATGAAAACAAGCAGGTTAAGAACCCTCCTCCACCTTTAAGCCTGCTAAAATGGACCATATATTATTTCATAAACATTTTGGTAGCAAAAAGTTATTAAAAAGTAATTAAAGTTTAGTTACTTTTTAATACAAACAGAAGATTTCACACAAGATAATTTTACTCTCCTATGTCAGTTAAATGAAAAGGCCAATTAACTACTCTCTTAAAGAATATATTTGAGATATGAAAAGCTTTGGTGTTGATGGTATATAATTTTTGAGTATTTACATAAAATATATAATATTATATTATATT
>KN486313.1:0-13920 GCA_000787095.1 Periophthalmodon schlosseri | reverse complement strand
CAGCAGGAACGTAGCAGCCCAACTGAGCCAGGATGATCACAAGTCCACACTAAACAAAATAATACAAGTTTAACAGTTGCTAAGAACTATATACAGATGAGTAAACTTGTTAAACAAATCAGGCATTATATTGTTATAGAGTATACCACAAAGGAGGTGCCAAGATTGTTTTTAATTTATTATACCTGTCACCTTATTCTTGGATGATGCAAACTGCTTTCTTGGGCTCCTAGATTGATAGCTGTCAAATTGGAGTTTCACAAAGTCACATTTAGCAAATCTGAAAGGCTGCAGTTCAGTAAATAATGTTATCTGCAAAGAACTAAATGTCCTTGTGTTTCCATAGGTATAACGTATAAACCTGCCACCTTGTACTTACACCTCTAAAAGCATGTTCTTTGTGTATTTTCTTTGAATTTTAGCAGTATTACTTATTTACATCTCAATGCTCCTGGTCTGGACACATGAAAATGAGCAATAAGAATTTCATCCTTCTCTTAAAATACAAATCTTATAGAGATTGTTCAGCTTTACTGTGACCCACCTGTCTCATTAGAGTTGACTTGCCCCCCATGTTGGGCCCAGTGACCAGGACACAGGAGGCGGAGCTCTTCTCTTCATCGCCCTCACTGCTTCCGGGACATCCCACGTGGATGTCGTTGGGAATGAAGTCATCTCCAAAAAAGGTCTTTGTGACACAGGGGTGACGAGAACCCAGCAGATCAATGAAGGGAGCGGACTCATCATCGTCTTCAGGAAGAACCACCTCAGGCCTTGCCATTGGTCCATCTCCACCCTGACTGTAGCGGGACAGGGCTAAAAGCACATCTGTGAACAAAGACAAAGTAGAGACAGTAAATGAATCATATTTTATTTCACATAATTAACACAAATCAATGTTCCAAATGCCAATGTTTAAACTACAAACCCATTTTCAATAAGGAGGTTATTGTTTTTAAATAATTCAGAAAAGAAATTAGTCTGAATTGATTAGCAATGCAAACTAATTATTATTTAATTACTAATTACTTTCATCCAAGATGTGTTTTGACTGGCAATCTTAGCCTAAAATTAGCCTACTCCACTTTTAATGGGTTTTTCCGTTTAGTTTGAAGTATTCCCTAAGGCAGAGAGCTGTAATGGTTTTAGATCTATGTTGCAATAACAATCTCTATGCCAATCTTACAATGAGCAAAATAGCTCGTAGAACTGAATGTGAGCAACTGAAACATCTGCAGGAAATGAAAATAGAGCAGACACCTGCAGTGCAAATTTGTTTGTTTGTACTAGCACAATCCATTTCTGACTGATTGAGGAAAACACACACTTTACAGTCATTATTCCGCAATAAACTCAAATAAAAGCATTTACCAAGCACAGCCATGCACTCCACAGCAGTCTTCCAGTCCTTGTAGTTTTTGTCGAAGTTGTAGAAGAGGCGCCTCATGCAGTCTTTGAGTGCTGCGTCACGTTTTTCCTCATAACCCTGCAGCTCAGAAAACAGCTTCTCTGACTCCTTTGTCACATAGCGTTTCCAACCTTTCTTTGTTGATTTCACCTCGTACTCTTCTGGAATGTTCCTCTCCGAAACACTGTCTGGAACCTCCATTTGAAAGCGGTTTTTACCTGTTCCCCAATAGGACATATTTTTACATCCGAGCCTCTTCTTCTGCCTGTCTAAATAGTCTTGCAATTCTCTTTCACAGTTTTTGATCCCAGTTAGTGCTTGGTCAAACTCGGGGTCAAAGCCAGATTTGGGGGTGATGACTCCAGTGGTACGTGCTTTTTGGTGGTCAAACGCAGTCTCCCAACGCTTGAGTTCCTCTGAGAGATCAGGAAAGATGCCGTTCTTTTCGCACTTTAAAGAGACAACTTGACAAAGCAACACAGATCGAAAATCACCCATCGCAGTTGACATCACATTTATGATCTCTTGCATGGTTTTAAACCCTTCCAGTGCTGAGAGGAAGTCTGCGATCTTGCGTTTGCTGTAGGTGACTTCTTCATAGAGGACAGCCCTGGAGTCGGGATGGTCCTGTCCCTTCAGAGGTGTGCCAATGCTGTGGATTTTACTAAGAAGTCGCTCTAAATCAGGCAACTTTTTGAGCAGCTCTGTCACTTCTGACGCCTGGGCTTGAGCTCCCATAAGATCTTCCACTGCGTCCAACCTGTCCCGGATAGACTTGGCATTACACAGGGGTGCACATAACCACTGTTTTAAAAGCCTTTTGCCAAATGGGGTTGAACATGTATCCAAGCGCTCCAGCAATGTGCCCTCTGTCCCACCTGAGCCGTTTTGAAATATCTCCAAATTTGCCAGCGTTACTCCATCCAAAACCATGCGCTGTCGTGTTTGGGAGAAGAAGCTAGCCCCTCCAGATGCCTTCTCCAACTCCAAATCGACAGGGACATACTCTTCAAAGTTGGCCATAGACAGCAGCTCTTGGTCCACGAGACACTTCTTTAAGTAGAAAATGCACCCACCCAGAGCAGAAAGCGCCAGCTCGTAGCCATCTTTAGGAGTAAGGCACAAGGAATCACTCTCTGACGTCATGTTTTTGATGAGAGGTGGCAGAAGGCTATTACCACTCTTTTCTTTGTTGGCATTTTCACTGAAATAATCTTCTTCTGAAAGGGTTTTAAGGGTTTTCTGAGCATCCCAAAACTGACTGCCAGCATTAAGTCCCTCCTGGAGAGCAGCGGACAAAGACGCTTTAAGGATTTTGCGTGTTTCCACGGATGGGTTCCCCTTTTCAAAGAGCACCTCAGCAGGGGGGTAATGGGCTATCAGGGTGCGGAGGCGAGAGCAGTGGCGGTCATCTTCAAACTGTCCCACATGGAAATAACCCACAGAGGTGTCCACAAAACACACTCCATATGTACGGCAGCGGCCTGAGCTCTCCTCTTCAGCCTTTTCTTTCAAACTCAGTAGAAACTTGCTCTGACTTTCTGACGGAGCCCCATCCAGAACGCTATAGGTCTGCGTCCCCTTTGTGATAATCCTACACACTTCTCTTTTGACCACTCTGTCAAATTTAGAAGGCTTAAACATGCTCTTGCAGCGTGCTTCCATCATTTCTGGAGTCTCTGTCTGCTCCACTCTGGCCACCTTGTAGCCTTTTTGAACAAGTACATCTGAAAATCTTGCAAAGCCTATTTCTGGAAAGCCTGAATGCGCCCAGGTACCTTTCATGAATGTAAGGCCAAGTTCATTAACGCCTACAACGGCATCCATGTGGTAAAGCTCATAAAACTTGCCCACTTTGTAGAAAATGACTGTATCGTACATGTCTGTTTTGAGCTGCCACCACCTCCTCATCCCTGGGGTCTGACGGTTTAAAAAGTCCTCTGGGACATATAGAGATGTCGAGTCATAATCTTCCTCGGTCTGTCGACGTCTTTTGCCATCTTTCCTGCGCCCATCCTGGAGCCATTCCAATTTCTCATGGTCCCAAACAGTTGCCCCGCCACTTCCCCCTGTATTCGCCTGGCTCTCGAAGCTGTCTGGGGCAGAGAAAGCAGAGAGGCGGGACTTGGTGTCAGACGCGACCATCACTGGAGACCGTTTAGGAGCAGAGACAGGGATACTGGGAGTTTTGGGTTTAGCATTAGTGGATTTCTCAGTGGGGCGTTTGCGTTTTACGGGTTTTATCGGACTTTCAGGCTCGGATTCTGAGCTTTCTGGTTCCTCTTCGCTAGACACGGTAGGCTCTTCCTCATCATCCTCACTGCTGCTGGCTGCATGCTCTGGTTTAAATTCATCTTCAGAGTCGTCACTGTCTGAAGCCACAACAATGCGTCTTCGCTTGGGCTTGTTTCCATTTTTCACCGATGCTCTAGAAGACCGGCGGCTGTTTTTCGAAGACTTCATTTCTTCACTCTTCTGCTCCTCAAAACTGTCATCATCATCACTTAAGGTTGATTTGTCAACCTGTTAAAAACACACATTATTATGTATTTGTCTACATCAGAGGTTCTCAAACTCTCAACTGCATAAGATATCCGTATTCTTTTTCAATTAAAAAAGCACATTTGTAGTTTTTTCCAGTATTGATCCTGTTCATCTTTGTGATGTAAATTACTACAAATTTAATATTTAATGTAATGTAGAATAGCATCAACTCATTTTTATTTACTTCTGTTGACCCAGTATAACGATATTACTCCTTACCACTAGGCACAGTTGTCTTGTGTTGGCTATGCAATGTTTGGGGACTATGGATGAAAGTTTATTATTTATTTATTACCTCCATGTCCTCTTCCTCCTCTTCATCACCAGAGGGGTCAGTGCAAATAGGCATCTTTAGTCTCTTTTCATCAGTGTCAAACATGACAGCATCTGCAAGCTCCATCGCACGACGAATGACAAGTTTGTTACTGAAAAATATCCCTCCAATTTTGGCATCACTGCTGTCAGACCCTTAAAAGACAAAAGAAAATTTACTCTACAGCCTTTTCCAAGAAAGAAAAATCACATCATTCAATAGTTGGGGATTACCCTGGTACGCTCTGATATATTTTGTGTTGACCCATCCTCTAGTTGGTGGCTCGTCAAAGAAATGGACATGTACACGCTGGTCCTTGCCCTTTCCTCTCATCTGCTGCCCTGTTAAAGGCTGTGGTACTACCATACAAGGCCACCAGGGGTGCCCCTCCATTTTGGCCCACACAAGTGAGCCTGCATTGAATGAGAACTTTGGGGTACTGAAAAAAGAATGGGTAGACATATTAAACGCACTAAAAGTGTTGATATCTATAATGTATTTGACATTTCCTTATATTGCTAAGATAATGTTGATAAGGTGTCGAGTTAGTGAAGGAAGGTAACTGTGTCTGCAAAAGTGTCTACAGTGACACTTTAACCGAGAATTGTTGAACCTAATTTAACGTTGGCATCTTATTCAAAACAGCATCAGTTATTAGTATGAAAAAAGATAGTACAGCCACGGAACACACAGTTGCAGTAGAGGCTTTGCTCAACATGTCAACAATCAACATGTCAACAATCAGTGTATTCTATAGATCCCGGGGAGACATTGGTAGCACAACCAATTTTCATTTGAATAATTTAATCCCGTATAATTTGTATCGTAGAAGTGTCTTTTTTCAATCTTTAACTAATCCCTTTTGCCTAGAAAAATCACTTTTATTTATGATAATGGTGATAATGTTTATGATAATCTAAAGTGAGATTTTGTTATGCCAATATATTGCAGGTTGTTATTAAGACTATGGAAGGGCCACCATGCAGACTCCTTTATTAATGGGAAACGGTGAGTCTGCAGGAAGGCGTCCATTGCTAATCTGAACTCATGTCCAAACTCACCTTTCTTTATTCGGCACTGCTTTGTCTCCAAACAGTTTGTTAAATCCACTTTTTGCACTTTTGGCGTCATTTTTGGCGTCACTTTTGGCTTTGAGTTTATTGATCTTCGGGGTTTGTTGTTGTGGCGTCTGTTTCGCTTGCTCTTTCGGAGAGGAGTTGGACTTCTCCACGGAGGAGGGCAGGTCCGCTTCGGTAGGAGATGGAGCAGGCTTCGGTTTTGCAACAGCCGGTGGAGGAGACTTGCCGAAAAAGCTGAAGAGAGACCTCTGTTTCGACATGTTTTTTTCCGGATGCAAAGTCTAGCTAATCTTCATCAGCATAACCTAGCAGCAGATTAGCCGCGGCGTGGTACAGTTCGCGGGA
Organism: Periophthalmodon schlosseri; assembly: GCA_000787095.1. Taxonomy (NCBI): domain Eukaryota; kingdom Metazoa; phylum Chordata; class Actinopteri; order Gobiiformes; family Gobiidae; genus Periophthalmodon; species Periophthalmodon schlosseri. The sequence goes on along the minus strand of KN486313.1, from coordinate 8,231 downwards.
AACATACGCAGTGAACGTAGGGGGCGGGGCAGAAAGGCGTGTCCAATCACAGAGTAGTTCACTGCGATGCGGATGTTACGTGACCACATGACAGAAATGTGGCGTCTAAGTAATAGGCAATTTATTTTGATTATTTTTGCATGTATTTGATATTTTATATTAAATCAAATCAAACCCACTCTACTCAATGTTTTAGATTTAACTCGGATAATACTGTAATTGTGCTTTGGATTTCGGCCAGTAGAGTGCAGTAGAACACAAAATTGGTTGATTACCTAGGCCCACTAAATTTACTAAATCACACCATTTAGGAAATATTGTCCATTGCACCGTGTCTGGTTCTTAAAATCTAGCAATGGTGACGTTTTTGCTTTCTTTTTTGCCCCGGATACTCCAAAATGGTAAATTATTTAGTTAAAACCGTATGTGAATCTGTTATCTCAGTTTTTTTTTTTCAAGGCACACCTGGCAATACCCCAAGGTGTTCTCCGCGCAATGGTTGAAAATTAAGGACAGGGTTTTTTGTAAGCAATTAATTTCTCTTCCAAACCATGTTATTAACTACCATTTTCTATTTTTATATTACACACATGAAAAATTCAAATGTTTGAAGCATATTATGTAATTTCCCCTTTCTTCTTGTTTCTGACTTCTTTCCTCCATCCACATAAACAACACGTTCAAGTGCAGTTTGTGATGGGCCAGTCACCTGCTTGTCTCCATAGAGATATTGCTTTAACTGAGATGTTTCACAGTATAGTATTTAACTTATCCATTTTGACTTTTTTCCATTACCAGCTTTAAAAAAAAACTTGAAAAACATGCATTACTTTGTTGCCTCTCTGCAGTTCAGATTGGGAATGTTACCCGCTTGTCCCATGTTTAATGGCATACTTTGGAACATTCCAGGAAAATCAATAACATCTCCGTGGAGACAAGAAGGGGTTGAATCCTCCACCAGAAAATTATAGTGCAGTTAATTGGTGTCTCTGTGTAAACTGCATATGGTATGAACTGATTACATGTTTTTTGTGTTAACTGTGCAGCTTCACAGTGTCCAGGGTGTGCTCACATCAGAACCAAACTCGTGGGTGCTGGGATGGACTCCAGCCCCATACCCCATAATGAGAGTAAGTGGAAGAATATGATGAACAAGGAGTATTTAATCCTGAAGGTTTTTTTATGGGCATTTCTGTTTAATTGCCGTCTCCTGCTGTTCCAAAGCAGAATCTGTGCCAACAATAGAAGCAGTGTGCAGGGCCTCATGAGTCAGCGCAGGGTTATATTGGCACCATGTACTCTGCAGTTTAAGTAACATCTTTGTCTAACGGTTTGTCAGAATTTCTACACCTTCAAATTCTTCTGAATATGTGTGTTCTTTCCACATACATTGTTTATTTTACCCAGCGGAAAATAGTGTCACTTACATATTCAAAACATCCGCCCACATACAACATTTTGGCATATTGTGTGTGGGAGAGAGAAGCATCTAATTAAAACATAATGCCAAACCCTTACACAGCATTTGTTCTTTGCTTCCCTTCACTGAGATTGTCTGGGTTTTAAATAATTAAAAAGTGAAAACTGCCCTGCCATCTATCTTGATCTAAACTCCATAATGTGAGTTACAAATAAGGAACCTATAGATAATGTTTGGTAATACATGTTTCAACTGTGGTCTATTTATTTATGACTGAATAATGTTGGGAATTTACACAGTGGCTTAAAAATTCATTATCTTCCTACTTAGCAACTTTCATCAGCTCTCCAGGAAGCAGCCGTCTGAAAGCAGCTAATTAAAACGGCCCAAGTCTCCTAAAGCAAATTTACATGCACAGTTGAACAGCTTATTGGTAATGACTTCAGAGAAATGGGTTAATATCGGGACACGTTAGCACAAGAACAAAAAGTATTAACAGAACGGGGCATGTCTAAGTATTTTGTTCTTGATTGTGTATCATCTGCCCCCTAATGTGCAGTAGTTTGGAAAATATTTTAAAGGTGCACTATGCATCTTTTCATATGGAGGGTCCGCCACCACCTGCTTGGCTCATGCAGATGTTATTGCTTTGTCCTGAATCTTGTCTGAACGAATATATGTTGCATTTATTATTATTAGCTTGATGTTGTAGTTTCTCAAAAAAACCTTGGAAAACATCTCCACAGATCCGACCTGTGACTTGGTGGTGGTGGTGTCATCTACTTTTTCATATAAATAGACAAGTTTAATGCCGTACTGTGGAACATTCTGGACAATAACAATAACATCTCCATGGAGACAAGCGTGTGCTGGACCCTCCATCAGAAAAGTCACATAAGGCACCTTTAAATTCTGATCTACCGGTAAATAACGTTTAATATTGCGGAAAACCATGGTGTAAATGTCCTTATTTTTCTTATTGTGTTAGAATGTTGTAATTATTAGAATTCATGGCAGAATCAATGTATTTTTTTTTTTTTTTTTTGCGATCCTTACACTAGTGTGGTGTGCGTAGGCTAAACTGCATTGAAACATGTGCTAATCATTGGTTCATTGTTGTTTTTAAGGTGGTCTTCTGTCTTAACAAAAGGAGCTTTTGTGAAATCTTCCTGCAAAACAGAGACAAGAAAGAAATGTTTAGCCTTTGAGCCAACAATAAAGGACTCTTAAAGGTCAGGTAAGATAAAAAACAAAAAGCGCACTCTTCCCCCAACAAATTAGGTTTATTGCTGGCTGTTTTGTCTCCTATAACCCCTTTTAGCTACTCACTATTCTTACAAGAGGTGTACAATCTGGTGGTTTTGGGAATCTAGATGATGTCATGCTCTCAGATGGGGCTAAGAGCCAGTTTTTACGTATTGATTGATGGAATTTGTCTAAAAAAATATCCAATGAAAAATCCACACTCTTTAAACATAATCATTTCTATTAGTGGCTAAACCCCAGAACCTGTCCCCCATCTGTATTAAATATTATTGGCCTATACAATGTTGTGATATCATCTGAAACATACCAATAACAGTAGCATGGTTTTGGTGAGGGGCTTATCCTTGCTCAATTTTCTTATGTTAAGTGTTTCCTCACCTCTCGCCCTTTTCACTGGAGCTGCCTCGAGAACATTGGGCCACAGCCAAACAGCAATCTACCAGACTGATAGACCCATAAACCATTTATACACCCACACGGCACTGAAATCCCCTTAATACCTCTCTTTGAATAACGCTTATTTTTACAAGTAAATGATTGTTTCAGCATCTCAAGTGGTTTACAAATATGTCTGCGGCTTTTCTGGTGGAGGGTCTGCCATCTGCTTGTTTATGTGGGAATGTTATTGTTGTGACTGGAATCTCCATGGAGACCGGGCCAGGTTATTGGTTAGATCTGTGGAGAGGCGACCCTGCTCACAGTAAGAATGCACCTTTAAAAAAAAAGAAGAAAAACAGTTAATGCAATTACATTTTTTATCATTATTTGTTTTGGCTCTACCCAACCCAGCTGTTTTTTGAAAGCTGAAAATGTTGAAAGTAGAGGTGAAAGGATTAGATAAAGCCACCTGAGGGAAAACATAACTCGTATCCAGCCCTGAAGCATGCAGAGGATGTTGGTTTGATAGCGCAATGTTGTTATTATCCTTCAATCTTTTCATGTTTTTTATCTTCTGGGACTCCAGAAATGAAAGTTCATCAAAGCACATCATTTTTTATCTTTGCAAAGATAGTAGCATTTATTTCTGTTTGCACACCACACATGTTTTGCATCATGTTTCAACTTATTTTTACACAAGAAAACACCCATCACACATTTGATGTCCATTGTCCATTGCACGCCTTTGTTTTTACACGAGTTATAAAGATGCAGTATGTAACTTTCTTGGTCAGGGTTCGCCACCGCCTTGTCTCCATGGAAATCGTATTACTTTGTCTGGAATGTTAGAGAGTGTCACATTAAACTTATGTATCTTCTATTTATACAGTTATAGGTGTTTTTATTGCTAAAAAGCTGTATTGACAAACATTAATTCTACAATTTGGCCTGGTGCCATAACATCTCCATAGATACAAGCACCAAAAGCTGCATGTCCATTCGACTTTCAGAGCTTTTAACCATGTTATAGTTGTTTCCCCTCACCATTTACTCTTCTGAAGTTGTATTTGGAGTCATTTGTTTTCATGTTTGAACAATCTTTAACTGCTTATTTTCAAGACGCCATTTTGAAGATCAACCCCATTTTTCACCGCCAACAGTATACGCCCACTCCTCTGTACTTACTTCCTTCTCCAATTTTATTTTCTTAATTGGTGATACGCATAGGATTTCATTTGGGTACAAATGAAAAAAACCTGCAGCTCGCTAGCGTGATCTGCAGCTATTCATCAGAGGTGCCGACAACTTTGCGGCTCTTTGTTGTGATGACATTTACGCCAACGTCAGCTCCCACTGGGCACTGCAGTTTTCTAACGTGGAAGCTAGCGATATCTTTCTTTTATTTAGTTGTTTTAGATTCCAAAATATAACATAATGATCCACGTGTGTCTAAATATAACTATATAGCAGATACAAGCACAATCGGTCGTCTTTAACAAAGATGACTTTTTTATTCATTTGAGGACTTACCTTTATTTGTTTAGGCCTTTGGCCTGTTTTCTTCATAGAATACAATATAAAACAATTACCACAAAAACAAGTTAATTTTCTGTTTCTATATGGTAGTTTTTCTCTGGTGACAGTCTTCTGTTTACCCCCAAGCATGCTACCGTATTCCCTGGTCAAAAGACACACCCCTGCACTGAGCTCAAGACCTCTTGTGGCTATAGTTCATGCAGTCTGTTCCCACCAGGCCACCATTCTTCAAAGAAACAATTGCACCACTTTATCCTGTCGTTATTCTATTAAGCATGCACATATTCAACACGCTGTGCATAGGAATAAGCTATGTCTTTAATAATCTATCCTGAGAGACTTTAGCTTCTCATTTCTTTTATTTTCCTCCGGCTTTGAAGGGTTTATACCTGGAATTATGGCTAAGCTTTCCTCTTGTTTTGTTCCTCCTGGGTGTCTTTCCTGTTCCACACTGCTCCTGAAGCAAGGCTGTAAGGATCTGAATTTCGGGGGGACTGCACTTAGAATAATGAGAACATGGGCCTTATACAAGCAGAGATCCCCATAGCACTGTGGGGACAGAATAAGCCTCCTTCCTCTCATTTTCTCATCCTGCTTTTAATCTGATGGTGACTCGATGCAGTACTGAGAAATTGTTATACAGTATGTGTGAATGTGGGAAGTGAAGATGCTTTTAATAGACACTTTTTAAGTAATGGTCTGTAACGCTGGTTAATTTCTGGGTTAATCCATCTTATTATTTGATTGTGGAAGTGTAAAATAGTGATGCTTGCAGTTAGGTATTTCATTTGTACCTAGTGACATTTTTATGTACGTTCTGATTTTTGCTTGGGTGTACCTAATTACAATATTATGATATTATAATATAAATAAATACAATATAATGTACAGATATTCGAAGGTTGGCAGTTTGAAAACTGCTCTCCACATAAAACATCATTTGTTGAGCAGTCAGGTCCACTGACCCACAGGTTGGTAGTGCGATTCTAATTCCCACAAATGAATGTTGTTGTTGTGGCCTTGGGCAAGACACTTAACCCTCCTTGCCCCTGTGTCTGTGTACACTGGTGTGCGAATGTTTGTGTGAATGGGTTAGTGGTTCCTTGATGTACAGTAAAGCACTTTGATTGAAGGCCTTGAAGGTGGAAAAGCGCTATATAAAAACGTGACCATTTACCATTTAACACTCACTAAAAGAAGTAATTGCAAGTTGTAATAGTGAGTTGTAGTTGTAGAGTGTAATATTTTATTCATAAACATCCATCAAATCTATTGATCATTGCCAGAGGATCAGTGTGTTGGCAGAGGTCAATAATATCCAAGTGCTCCTTGATTATTTTTTCTGCAGTGTTCAGTCTATGCATTTACACTTGTACTTGTTTGGTCCCGGTTTGAGCACAGTTTAATTCTGATGTTAGGTTGATCTTGTGCTTGTCTTGGTTTAACACTGGTCTAGTCCAGGTATAGTTCCAGATTTAGTCCCAATTTTAATGTGGTGTTTGGGCAAGTGTAAACTTATGTGCCTTATATTTATATTATTGAGACTTTTGCTTTATAGCCTTTATTAAAACACTTTTTTCAGCCTTGTCCTCAGTACAGCATGTGTGACTCAACATAAATCACACTTGATGATCATAGCATTACATTTGTGCTCAGATTTTTTCAGAGGCCAATTAAAATCCGGTGGAGATGTCCTTATAGCTCTGTGTCCCTGCCCCCTGGTCCTCTCACACTGGAGCTGTACCCTGGTGTATAAGATATAGGCTCATATTAATGCAGTTGGCTTCAGGGGAACGTGGAGGGGGCAGTCACAGATAGAACAGAGTGATAGTCAGCGCTTTTGGTTCCCACTGCAGAGCTGCACTTTTTAAAGAAGGAGAGGCCAGACTAAAGGCCAGGAGCATGATGTTCAGCAAATGTAGTGTATCCTCAACTTAAATTTAGTAGATCCATTTAAATAAACTTCCTTGCCACCAAATGACCCCCTTTAAAACATTCTTGACTTACTGAGTGGCTATTTAATGTCATTTTCAAGGTACTAAGATACTTAAAAATGTCAAAAAGCACCTCATTGTCATGTATATAAAATAGAATATTTGAAACTAAATATTCAAAATCTGTCAGCCACACAAACTATTTGTAGTTAGTTGCGGAAGGAAGAAAAACATAATAAAACTTTGAAAGCTAGAACTTATTCCATCTTCAGGGGCCAGAGTGCTCCACATATTGAGTGAGGCCAAGACAGTGTCCACTTTTCAAAATATTGCTTTTAGTTAATCCAGTTTTATCTAACATTTAAATCATTCTTTGTTCTGCTTATCGTCTTGAATTTGAGTTTAACACCACAAGAATTCAATAGTTGCTTTGTTTTGTAATTCTAAATGTCTCTTGCAATTGTCAACATAAATTCAAAAAGCATATCGAACAGACATTTGGAAACAATACAGTTCAGGTTTGCCAAAATAGACCTGGGCGCCACGACAAATACTCTTGTAAACAATTATGCATTTTAAAATGGGAGAGTTGTGTCTATATTTAGTTCAGTAACCCTAAATAAGGTTATTTAAAGCACTTGAGAAAATGTAATCTGTGAAATGTGACCATGAAGGATGTACATAGAAATGATTGCTGTTGTCTGGTCTCCCATCATCTCAGTAATGTGCTTTCTCCTTCAGACTGTTGGCTGTAATTTGCAATTTAAAGCAATTTTACCCACACCATCTTACTACTCATTTAGTTTAATACCACCTTAACATTCAGGGAGACCAAGTGACAAACTGGAAAACAAATGCAAGCTGCCTCTTTGGTTGTGACTCATTGGGAGAACACAGTCATGAACAGGACAGACACTCAGCAGTGCAGAGGAGTCCAGGGACTGTTAGGGGACTTTAATTAGTATAGCAAGATTTAGAGAGTTATTTGTCTTTAAACTTTTCTGATGAAAGGTCTGCCACCTATTTCTTTCCCATAGCGATGTTATTGCTGTGCCTGGCATGTTCCACAGTATAGCATTAAACTTATGTACATAGAGACAAGCAGGTCTAGGGTTGGATGGTAGTGGATATTCTGTGCAATGTCTAATTGGGTTAAAATTGTTGGCTCGTTGTGCATCTGTCTGACCCAGAGGCTATGGCCCTCAGAAAAATCTTGTAGAATAGCCTTGGTACAGCTGTTTGTATAAATGCAGCGAAAAGGTCTATGAGAAATGAATCTTACTTGTGTTGCATTAAAGGGCCCATATTACACTATTTTCTGATCTATATTATAATGTTGTTTCATTCACACATGTTTAACACACAAATCCTGCATATTTCGGCTGAGTTCTTCTCTCAAACAGAAAACGCTCTGTTCCACTTTGTGATGTCATGTGGTAATACAGAAAGTGCTCCACTGTATTTTTAAACTCCTTCACTTGAATCATTTGGATGATTTCAGCCCCAGAATTGCCCACCTCTACTGAACTAAAGGTAAAAGGTGTCAGGATCCTCCTTGCTGCTGTTTTCCCTTTTGTCTCCCCCTACCTTTCTGTGTTGTCTGTCTCTCCTCCCACATGGGCGTTGGCTTACCTGATCTGGCAGCTGGCACATCTGTCTCCTCGCCTGTTTCCTCACCTGTCTCCTCGCCTGTCTCC